>CCAG010023909.1:0-118939 GCA_001077435.1 Glossina morsitans morsitans | reverse complement strand
GTGTGTGTGTGTGTGTGTGTGTGTGTGTGTGTGTGTGTGTTTGTATGAATATAACTGACTCTCTGGCGAAAGGCATTTTTACCTAAATATTACGATGATAAAAATTTGCAAAAAATCGAAAAAAAAGTTTTGACCCAAATATTTTAGTAGAATGCTTAAAAAATGAACGAAACTATCAATTAAATATTATTTTAGAAAATTGATTGCAGTTCTCTTAGTATATTAGAGATTCAAAGTTTAATTTTACGAAATCTTATCTAAATCTGGCAACGCATATGTGTAGATGCGCGTAGATCTGTTAAAAATATCGAAATCTACTAATTTACGCTACAGTCAATGCTTGGCAGAGACATATGCTCTTGCGCGAGAATCCCTTTTGCTTGTTAGAATAGAAAGTATTTTCATCTTAAATGAAAGTCTTTGAGTCCATTTGATAAGCGGTCTTCCTCACCCGCCCACACTTAATCGTTGTGCAACGTTATGACCACGACTTTGACTTGCATGCAGCAACACTTCTAACTTTATACCGTTTCCCAAAGATAAGATGTGCTAACACAGAGGCTTTTCTCTGCTTCTATTTAAAATTTCCCAGCGAATTGATAATTTTTGATTTTTTTTTTTTTTTTTTTTTTTTTTTTTTTTTTTTTTTTCTATCATTCTTTAAAAAACTTGATATTTATCTGCTTCATCTCTACCAAAACAAATGTTAAATGGTTCTTATATGAAGTTACTCTTACAGATTTTAGCAATTATATTTTTTTCCTTCCTTCCATTTTGTGTCATTATACTTTTATTATATACCGTACTTATATACTCATTTGTGGTACAGCGAGGTTGTTCGAATGTACGCAACATCCAGGTGGACATGAGATAGATCTATTTTTTATTATATCGATCGATTCGGAATTATGTTGTAAATTGATCTAAGCTTGTCCATCTATCTGGCTGTCTTGTTTTCTTGTGTTCAACTACTACGCACGGGCTCAAAAACGAACGCTATTGAAAACGATTCGGATCAGAATCTCTTTTCGACAACTTCCGATATACAACCTTATTTTGAAAAGTCGTTGTATGAATACCTGTGATAAGCGAAGCGGTTAGAGCATCTAATGATGGGCCGTGTACCAGTATAGTGCTTTTACTTGTTTATTAAATAATTTCATTAGATTGCATGGCAAAAGATTGCGAACACATTCGAATACTTGTAAGAATTATTATATTGAAAAATATTTTGTATTAATAATTGGTTCAAACCTTCATTGCTTTCTTTACATTTCATTTTGTGGTTTTCATAAATTAACCTGAAGAGGGTTTGCCTTCTTATCCGTCTTGCTTCCGAAAACAAAATTTGACACAAAGTGACAGAAAGGATGACAGACAAACACAAGAACAAATTTTATATGACAGTTGCACGATAACAATGCGAGGCAATAGGGCAATAGCGCAAATTTGATACAAACTCACAAAAACTACAACAAGAAAATACATTGTTGTCAATGTCAATAACAAGTGCGACCGTTAACTCAAAACATTTCTCAGTTTATTTATTATTTTAATGTTATATCGTCAAATTCATTGACTAATTTTAGGAGTTCTTTTTATTCGAAAACCATTGCCTAGTTTAAGAGATAGTGGCTTTTTGTATTAAATCAGAACACTTTTTTTTTTTGTTTTTTAATATGGCCCTAGCGTCTTCGACGGGGTATCCATCATAATTAGTGTCAACAGTTATTTCTCTATATCTTGTAAAGCAAAGGGATTTTCTTAATTGATAATCGTCTGGTAGAGCCGAACACAGTTGTATTTTTATTTGTAAAACAAATTGATATACTAAGTCGTTAATAATAGGGAGCTTGCAAAACCCTATAAAGCATATTTCTTCATTTGCCGCAAAAATTAAGATGTCGTCTTCAAAATTGACATTGAAACATTGGGAACACAATGAAGCGTAAGCTGGAAACAGTTTTATTCCTCTAAACGAAAACTTGTGCCCTTTGGGGCTGCTTTTCGGCATAAATCGAAATTGCCCTACGTTACGTTATATGGTGTCGTCCTCCCGACTGTTAGGAGAGAACAAACTGCTTTTTCATTCTGGCATTTCAAGAGTGATGAGATGCTTTAATCGATGGGTGTTCTTCTACTCACTGATAGGGACAAAGGTTGTCGCAGTCTATTTAACCTCACTATAGGTTTAAGCATTCGCGACGTGAACCAGCGTTAAACCTCTAGGGACATGTGCTTCTAATGCATAGAAGTTCCCACTACGGGCTCTCTCTACAACATATATATATTTCATTACCTTAAATATCGAAATCGGCTTAACAATATATATATTTTAACATAGAATTTTTGCCTTTTTCCATTTAGTTGTCTTTGACGTTCTCACTTAGAGACTAAGAACTTATTCTAACTTACTATCTTCCTAGACCAGCATCCCTCTTTCCTTATTAGCTATCAAAAAGGATTGCCACACCCATATATCTATACATGATTAGGTTCTCCAAATTTTCTTTGGACGAATAGATTTGATATGAATTGTTTTCTCCTCATTCTTGATTAAGAAGGAAAATCATCTGACTTGATCTACGCACGCAGTTCGCAAGCAACAATTTTATTTATTATTTTCAAATTTTATTATAATGTTTCCGATCCCAAATTTCCCTATGAAAGATAAAGTTTGAAAATCAACTAAATATGACGAAATACATAGACTTTCCCTTCCTCTGTCTACGAAGTGTTGACAAATTGTATAAAAATGCACGTGCTACTGATATTGTCGACGATAATGTCGAACGAAAGAACATTCTTTACATGTCTGATAATGAGATGCGGAGACGACAGCAAGTGGCCATTTTTTAAAAATTTTATTAATTCCATGAAAAGTCTTCACGTTTATTATTCTTTGAAAAAGAATCTCCTTTAGGATGACAGGAATTTGCAGGAATTGGCAGGACGCCAATGTATCAGAGTGGTCCCTCTTTTTGCTTTATCACTGCCGTTTCATCGTGTTTCGGTGTCTTTTTCGACCGTCTTGAAGACATCTTCTGTTATGTTGATTGCGTGTAAATCATTATTAAGAAGAAATTCATATGAGTGATTTTCCAGCCATTCCCAAGATCCCTACAACTAAGCGAACTCTTTGCTTGCTATCTCTCTATGTTCCTATGTCTTTGAAGATATTTTGCCAGTGCAATTGCATTTGCATTTTTTCATATCATTGAGTTTTTAAGCTACAGATAAATTTCGACGCTTCTACGAGAAGAATAATATACTCTTTGGTCGTAAGTCCCCTATATAGAAAGCAGAAATTTCATAAATTACGCTTTCAGCTAAGTTGCATAGCTTAAAACTGTCTAAAGTACATCTCTGAGCACATTCTTCTCTTCTTGAATGAAAGCAATTTAAACAATTTAACCACAATTGTTAACCAGAGTCGTATTCCACTGCATTGATAGATACGTTTATAGTCACGGTAATAAAAAAATTAATAATGATTTTCATAGATTCGCCTTGGGTGGTGAGTGATGAGTGCCCAAGACTTGCTTTAAGGCCAATTTTTTGTGGTTTTTTCCAAATATCATTACAAAAAATATATATATATATCCATTGAAAGCTAATCAATTCCAAATGTTTCGCTATCCAAATTAAAAAACTGGTAAAACCTCTTTAAATTTTTATAAATGTTGCTTAACACATTGTTATGATTATTTCTGTTTTGAAAAAGAAAAAACAAAAAATCTACGAACGTTAAAAACACATCAAACATTTATTATTACTTGTTAATATTCATCGGCGAGATGGGCGAGAGAGGTATATTAGACTGTGTCAAATGTTTGCCCTAAGAACGTAAGTTGTAAATCCCATAAGATTCATGCCATGCAATAACGATCATGATTTCGAAATTTCTCGTATAATTTCCGGGAAAAAAATATATGTATAGTTAGGATTTTAGTTTAAACCTATGAAATGCGTGCTTTCAAGTTTTATAAAAATATGATCTGGTATACATACGTACGATAACGATCGATATACGAAATAAATATACCTTCATTCTATGTTGCCTTTTGCACTCTATCACGTATACAAGCTAATAGTGGACACGAAAAATTCGCGACGGCATGCTTAGACAATTTCTTGCTCGTTAAGTTATGAATTAAGAATAGAGAATAAGCAAGATCTGCGGAGAAGGTTTAGAAAATACCAAATGTTCCAAATCCATTATCCAAATTTTTCAACTTTTGTACATCTCCAATCTAAAGTAAATGATGCGTCGGCGAACATGACTCTATGCGCTATACGATCTTCATAATGCGTATAGCATATCTTCATATATATATAGCATATAGAGTTAAGCGTAAGATGTCGCAGTTGATTTCATCTATTGAATCGACGCTTATACACATAGACGTATTTCGTAAGTAACTAAACTAAAGCGATCTTTATTGCGAAATTCGCAATTTTTTCGATGCGACATAAACATGTGTTATGATTGGATATTGGATATCGGTTAGCACATGTCGTTTTTACTTAAATAGCGTATAAAAGAAGTATGCAACAAGACTTTACATATGCATTTGCGGCGTCATAATAACTAATGTTTTCCAACACATTCATACGACAAGTGTTATAAAAATGTTGCCGAAAGCATTTTTAATAGGAAAAATTTAATAAATAATATATATAACGACAGAAAATAATCCATTGCATATATTTACGATTATAGGTACAACGATATAACATATATATGCAATCGTATGTATAGTAATGGTATTATGACTCATTTATTATTCAATTTTTACTTTTTTATGTCTAGCATTTATTAACTCAGTCAGTTCATTTGCAGTCTTACGAAACGCGAACACAAACGCTAATATCCATAGGAATATATGCATAAATAGATAAAATTTTATATATCTTAAAATGGTCGATTTGTAATCGATTTAACCATACGTCTCCTTAATCACATAAGCTGCTGCTATATATACATCTACAAATATGTAACTTACTAAGTGAAATTTAATACCTTACACTACCCTACAGTTAGCCATATATCGAGTTTTCAAAATAAGACATTATAGTGAAGGGTCTAAGTGGTCGAAAAAGTGGTCCGGTCCGAACAATTTTCAATAGCCAAAACACCAACATTTTATCAGAATATCACGATTCGCGACGCAACTCGCGACCTGTAGATTTAACACAAGAAAGCATGCCAGACAGATGGATAAAGGTGCTTAGATAAAACAAATAGTGAAGCGTTAAAGCTTTTCGCCTTGCAGAGATACTTTGGTAATCATCAACTTAAACGAATACATAAATATTCCGTTAATTGTGGACTTTCCAATGATTTGATTGGTAGGACTCTGTTTACAGGAAGCCTTCAAATGACAGTCGGAAATAGTTGCGGAAAGTTTTCGATGAATATTTGCTATAGAGCGTAAATAACAATTTTATATACGTCATGCGGACATATTTGTGGGCGGGAGCGGACTTCTTATTGACGATAAGCATTTCAATATCAACGAGAAGCATCCAGACGGATGAACGGGCAGACTGAGCTTTTCAATAAGGTTCGAAATAGTTTTCATGTGAAAAGCTCTATGCTGCGCATACTTAACCATTACAAACGCAGAGGTAAATCAAGTAGGGAGGTATAACAAACACGAAGGATAGACATCTGCTAGAGAAATTTAAAGAATAATTTAATAATATATATGTCATGATCCGTCCGTCCGTCCTTGTCGGATTTCCTCATGAAATTTTATCGGTATAAGTGCGTATTGATCATAACAGTATATTTTAGTATTGACATGTATGTATGTCATCTTGTTACTTTACTTCATTACAACCTAATTTCATATCACCCATACTCTATATACGGCGAGTATGTTTGCGATACAATTTGTGGACACGTGACAGTTTTGTACTAGAAATATTTAGCTACGGCCATAGGTCTCTGAAGGGGTCAACTCTTTCCTATTTGCCTTATTTGTTTTCAATAAATTTCTGTTGGCATCAGACTTTTTTACATAAAAATCATTGATTCCTGCTCGAATCTTGCTCAGATCTGTGCAGGTTTTCATGGTACTCCTCCTTTATAACACTTTTGAGACCAACTACTGATCAAGCATGGTAGCTCTTAATCAGCGGTATAAATATTGATAAAGAAGAGAAATTTGAAACGCGTTTTTAACTTGAACACGGTAGCAATACTATTGCCTGCTTTCGCTGGCGATCTTCCAGTCAAAAAAAGTGGCGAGGAACGGGATTGGATGGGAGCATTGGAAAAAAAATTGGCAGAAGTGTATAGTATCTGAGGGTGATCACTTTGAAGGCAACGAAATAGATTTGGAATAATAAATTTATATGAGATGTAATTAAATTGGTCCTAATTTTTGATCACATAAGTAGAGTAAAAGCCGAATTGATAGCAACATTGATAGTCTTCAGAAAATTTCTTTTTACGGGCTCAAGGAAAGGAAAATCATTAAAACCAGACCAAGGGAGCTATACTGGAAGTTGATTTTCGCATTTTACTCTTTACTGCCCCTCTTAAGGCGAACCTAACTTCTTTTTAAAAGATTAATTTTCGCACATGATCTAGAGAATTATATTAAGCGTAAGCTCTGTTGGAAGTTGCTGTTTATCATTTGCGTTTGTGCTATTTCGACAATTCCAACAATCTTGTATACCACATAATCCTGGCCTTGTTCAATAGCTTTCGCATTCGAATCGTGATCAATATATAAATATATAAACTCTCTACGGAGCCCTTTATGTCTCTTTCTTTTAACTCTTTGTGAACGAAGGGCGAAATTTGCTACTGCTCTCCTCCTGTGTTGTTATGTTGTAATTTTCCTCTTCTTCTTCTTCTTCTTCTTCTTCTTCTTCTTCTGCCCTAAATACGTTTATATCCCTTAAAAATCGAACCTATACGAATTTCACGTTAAGAAGATCTGACTTCATTTCATCAAACTGCGTTTATTTATGTTTATTTCGTTTTTTTTTTTTTTTGTTTTTCCACTTTCTTTCTTTGTTGCCCTTCATTATCTTATCGTTGAAAAAATTATACTAATAAACAGAAAAAAACTATTTATGAAAGAATACATATACGAAATATTTAATAATAGATATACGGATAAAAATTTGATTGCAAACGCGAAGCGAATACAAAAGCAAGTAAAACGAAAAAAAAAAAAAAAAATGAAACGAATACTTTTTAGTTTAGTATTAAAAATGTACAGAGAAAACGAACTTGTTTATGGAAAATATACGGAGCGCATGATATGATGGAAACATTAAGATAAAACTAAAAAATATTAATAATAAAAACAAAAAGGCAAAATTAAAATTAATGAATAAAAAATAAGTAAAATATAAACATTTCTCTAAATATGCATTAATTAAAACTAATGAACGGAATAACGTAAATAGTGTTCAAACCACATTTTTCTTGCAACTAATTGAAAAAAAAAAAAATTAATACAGTGAAAAACACTGTAAAGATAAAATTTTAAATTTCTGCACAATGCAAAAAAAAAGAAGAAAAAAATGATTGTCAAGTGAAATAAACTAAGTAAAAATGAAAGAAGAAACATAATCCCAGATGATAAACGCAAGCGACAATCGTAATACAAATTCAGCTTCAATCGGAGTCAATTCTGTTTACGAGACCTGGCAACGTTATCGCGTTATAAAGTTATGATCCGAAAATATCTAAATTGGTTTTTAAGTTAACTAAAACTCAAAAGCTACTTAACATAGCGTTCAAAAAAAAAAAAAAAAAAAAAAAAAAAAAAAAAACAAGAAGAAAAACTTTCCATCCGCCCTGAGGCGAGTTCGTGTGCCACTCCTGTACTCCTGTATGAAAACAAAGTGTATTCCTTAATTGTGGGTGTTTCAGTGACTCAATGCAGAAAATTTTACAAAAAGCTTTCTTTTATCTACTAGCAACGAAATTTATTAAAACTTATAAGCTATTAATAATAAAAATAATAATAATAATAATAATAGCAGTAATAATAGGAGTAAAAAATAAGTTTCCGTGCCGTTTAACAAAAGACGGTCCCATGAAGACGTTTTATTCAAATTTTCAGATGTAAAACCTAACATCGTAAGTGTGGTCATCTGACAACAACATAACCTTGAAGCACTAGTGATTTCGCATCACCATCCCATGGTTATACTGTACACCACTTGCGATACAGGGCATATTACGTTTGTGCGCACGTAGGCTTAAAAGAAATCCACTATTTCTGTCCGTCCCTCCGTCCGATGTCGGCCCATGTAAGTTTGTCTTCCACTTACCACCTACTGGTCACAATTTTTCAGATATTGCGCTAAAACTTGGTACTCTTGGAATTTCTTCTTACTTGGTTTTACTGCCAAATAAACGTCTTTTGTGGGAACCTTTGATTTACTTCTTTAATTTGAACCAACTTGTACTCCTAACTATGAATGAATGTCTAACACGTATAAGCCCAGTAGAAGGCTTTTAGATAAAACATTTTGCATTCGTGCAAGGATTCGGTCACAATCTAACTAAATTTGAAGTTGAAAAATTCTCATATTGATTTCAAACGACAATGTTTTGTGGCAGTAGATTCAAAAATAATTCTTAAAAGCAGAAGTTTCCTTCAAAAATCGTACAAAATTTATGCACACAAGTTTAAGCAAGTTTAAACGTTATAGGCAGGTACGACGGACTATTGGATACCCTAAATCATTGTAGATAAAATTTCTGTGTCAAATACAAAATATTATTTTTCATCGACTTTTTTATACCCTTCAGCGTTTGTGTTACAAATGTATACTAAATTCAATCGAATATACACAACACCCGAAAAGAGTTGAGGTAGAGCCATTTCTATAACCATCACCCAAGTTCGGCTTGTCAAAACGTTGGCAGCGCCCAGACGCAAGCATTTGAGACAACACAAAGTATATAGATTCTTGACAAGCATCAAATTTTGAATGGACTTAAGCATGTCCGTATGTCCGTATGTGTTATGTCTATTGCAAACATTCTCCTGGCCGCAAAAAAGAACCTATCAACTTCCAATTTCTTCAGAAACATTGAAAGTTCTTGTACGCAGGTTGGCATTGAAAATGAAACAAATGGATCGAAGGACATGCTTGCAGTACTGCATGAAGTGAAAACAACTTTGCTTTTCAAAAGGAATAAACATTGTTTTTTGATCATTACTCATAAACTACAACAAATAAATGTACAAATTTGGAGTACACCTAAGCTTGTCCATCTGCTCGTCTCTAGGTGTCTACGGTAAACATTCTCCGATTAGCGAAAATCAATATATCGCCTAAAAATTTGCAAATTAATTTGAGAATAATCTAAAGAGAAGGGAAGGGAAGGACACTCTTATAATACCCATACGCCAAAGCAAAGGTCTCACAAGATAGGTATGAAGGGCCTATCCATCTAAAAGAGATTTTCCCAATTTTTAGCGGAACTTGACGGCAGAAAGTCTCTCTCTATCTTCAATCACTTTATTCTACATTTGCAAATACTCACATACGTGTATTTCTAAATTCGCTTTCCACATTATTGTGAGAGACCGTTTGATAGTAGTATTGTTAGCGAAAAAAAAAAACAGCTTTGGTCGACCAAGCGTGCAAAGATATTTAACCAACAAAAATAAATTTTTGCGTGTTTGTTAGCAATTAAATATTGTTATTGTTGTTGCTATTATTTAATTTTTTTTTTTTTTTGTTTCTTTTCTTTTTAATTTTTTCACCTAAATCCAACATGAATATTTACTCATGTGCCTGTCTGCCCGCTAACACTGTTATGTATAGAGAGAGATATACTTACGTTATAATTTACAAAAACAAAAAAAAAGCAAAAACAAATTTTTTTTATATTATTTAGCGCAAAGTTATAAGCACAACATGTGTATGTGTGTGTGTGTGCCTGTATTTATGTATGTATGTATGTATGTATATACGTGTTTATGTTATTATTGTGTACACATGTATTTTATCACTAATGCATCGATCTCGTTGGTGCCAACAATTTTGTTAAAACATTTTTCAAAAAGGCAATATGGGCAAATTTTTTGTTATTGTAACTTTGATGGTTTTATATTTGTTTAGTTAAAAAGACCACTCCGCCCTACTATAACTAAGAAACACACATACGCTTACCGTATCTCTATGCGGCTGCGGCGACCATTAGTTTCAACGTTATTTTATATATACATATATATATGTTTCTCTATCTATTTTTGTGTGTATGTATGTTTGTATACATATATGTATGAGTATCTTATATATTTATATATATATGTGCCTCTCTCGATATATGTTTAAGAGTATTGTGTTCGATGTGAAAATGATTTAAATCTTAAATTATCTTGAAATTATGATTTTTTATATTCTCCACCCGGGGTCCGCAAATTATCCTTTTCATATATATATATAATATATATAATAGATATAACTTTATCCTTATTATACCCATATATTCATTTTGTTAAAACGTTTGCAACGCCCAGAAGGAAGCATCAATGACCCCATAAAATATATACATTCTTGATCAACATCAAATGCTAAATCGATTTAAGCATGTCCATCTGTCCGTCTGTATAAGGTATGTTCTAAATATTCTCGTGGACGCAAAAATGAAACTATCGAATTTGACAGAAACAATGAAACTTCGTGCACGCTTGCAAGCTGGTATTGAAAATGGGAGAAATCGGTCGAAGGACACGCACCACGTAAACTGAGAACATCTCTGTTTTTCGAAGGGAATGAAAAATTGGTTTTTTGCTCATTGCTCATTGGTAAACTATAGCAAATAAATGTGCAAAAACTCGAACGCATATTCGGCATATGGGCGATGCTATTGCATTTGTGGATAATAATGGAAAAAATTGACCACACCTATCCAATGTTGTAGTGTCTCAAAATTGAATTGTTTTTTCAATACCTTTACAACGCGCATAAACAAGCTTCAAAAACCCCATAAAATATACAAATTCTTGGCTTGTTTTAAATTTGGAATGCACTTAAACATGTCCACCTGTTCGTCTGTCCATCCGTCTGTTTGCATAACTTTGTAGTATTTGTGGTAAAAATTCTCCTGTTGGCGAAAATGAAGATATTGCTTACAAATTTGCGAAAGAGTTTGGAATTGAGGTAAACTTTTCAAAGGACACGCTTACAACGCCCACATGCCTCTACGGCAAAAAACTTTTATTTTGACAATAGAAGAAATCAATTGCGCCCGCTATGTTTCCATCAAATATGAAGCAGATAGTATAAGCAGATGTGTGCCACATTGCATGGACAGATGCAACAAGAACAAGAATATATATATATATATATATATATACATTATGACATCGCTAATGCCTCAAGATGCAAGCGATTTGACAAAATGAATATGATCTCAACTTTCCGAGGTGGGTGTAGATATATTAGAAAGGCGGAAAAATATTGGGAGATTTTTGTTATTAAGAAATGGACTGTTTTGTATCGTATACCAAGAACCAGGCACCACCACTAATCAAATTGTGTCACGCATTTGAGTCAATTGACAGGCCCTTGAAATCTACAATTTCCATATAGGTAGCTTTATATTTCATCAGTCGGGACAAAAATTATATTAATGCGAAAATCTATAATGAGTTAAACACTCGGTATATTTTTTGCAATATATACACACAGATGTAATAAAGAAAATATATAAAAATGTTATATTAGAGTTATTCAAAAAGATCGTGATCTAACAATCTGTACTATCCGTCTTAATTTTAACATATTCTTTGATGATCTCATGACCAATAAAATACATTTTTAGATTTTAAAAAAAGGCCTTAGTTTCGAAATAAAATTCCTAGAATTCCTAATCTGCTGACTAACACGAATATTCTTACAAATGCCTCAATTTGTTCCCACAATTACGTTTCTGAACTCCGAGAAACGGTCAACGCTGGCCGGTATAAAATTTTGACGGAGGAGATTCGCTTCTGCTCGATTGTTCAAAAGTTTGCACATCCTTTAGACAACTCTTTGTCAATCTACGCCCCACGTCAGCGGCCTCTAGTTTCGCTTGTTTGCGGTTTGCAATGGAAGTAGTGACAGCAGTAGCTTTCTTCGGTTTCATTTAACTAAATGAATAAAATTTTTACTAATTTTTTTTGTTATAATAAACCTAACGATTTTTACATCCATCATGGAAAGACTAGAAATATATTTATTTCGTTACAATGTTTGCAACGTCTAGAAAAAACTTTCGGAGACCCTATAGAGTTTATATATATATACTCTTGGTCAGTATCAAAAGCTGAATCGACCTAAACATGTCTGTCTATCTGTGCGTCTGTTATCGTTTCTGACTTTGGTAAGCGTTTTGTCGGTTCTAAAAGTCGGCACGAAGAACGATAGCGCACATGAACCAAATCGTTTTAAAAGACATGCGTACAAAACAACATAAGCTGAGAACACCTCTTTTTTCAAAAGCAATCAAAAAAAACTAATTTGTTCACTTATCACGAAAGATCAAACGATAAAAATGCCTACATATATTCAAAGGGTTATCTTCCAATATTCGTGTGAAAGTTTAATTGATTTTTTTCAATTCTTTAAAAATAAAATCTTGTGAGGATACTCTGTACGTCTTGAGGCATGTATATTAAATTTGTGCAGACATATGCGATACACGGAAGGATGCATGAGAAACTCACCTTTTATCATACCGACCGATTCAGCGATAAGCTTGTCTGTCTGTCTGTCTGCCTGCCTGGAATTTGGTTCACATTCCGAAAATGATTCGGATTGGATCCTTTTTCCGGCCACTTTCTTATTTGGAAAGCTTCTAATATGAATTAATTATATTAAAAGCACTGGTGTAGGGTATTTAATGGTGGACCGCGTCCCATTATAATGTTATCATTTGTTTTTACTCGCTCCAGAATACTTTGATAATGTAACTATTTCAGTCGCCTTCTTCTTTCCGAATACTATGAAATCCTCTACCCACTGCAGCCCCCCTTAAAACATTTAACGCGGAAAAAAAATTAAAACAATTAAAAGAAAGGCATTTTATTAAAAAATTGCGACTGTAATTTTGCGTTTTCTTTTTTTGCTATTTTTCTTTTAATCGCTTCCAGAGTTCATTCTATACGCATAAATCGACAAGGCGAGAAAAAAATACCCAAAAGAAAGAAGTTTCCAGTGGATTGTTTTTTCTTATAATAGTAGTGCTGAGCAATTTTGTACATTGAGAAAAAAAATCATGTAATTACACTGTCAAAAAAAATGTATATTAAAATTTCAATGTAAAATATAATTCGATAGCGATAGAATGGGTTTGTCAAATATTTACTACGAGATTCTTGACACCCGTTTCTGAATTTAGAAGATGCAAATGAAAACATTTCCTATCCTTTCGGGCCCAGCAAAACTGCCACATTATCCCCTCCAAGGCAAAGTCAATCTCTTCTTTACACTCAGTTCTTCTAAATATGTTTTCTCCTCCCATTCATCCCAGTGTTACAAAATTCCCTCTAAGGCGAAGCAAATCTCTTCTTTACTTTCAGTTCTTCTAAATATATGTTTTCGTCCCTTTCTAGTGACGGGCTTAGCAAATCTGTCACAAGGCTCCTTCTAAAGCGAAGCCAACCTCTTCTTTACCCTCAGTTTTTCTAAATATATCTTTTGTTCCTTTTCTAGTAGCGAGTTCAGCAAATGTGTTACAAGATTCCCTTTAAGCCAAAGCCAATCTCTTCTTTACTCTCAGTTCTTCTAAATATGTCTTTTGTTCCTTTTCTAGTAGCGAGTTCAGCATATGTGTCACACCATCCCCTCTAAGTCAAAGCCAATCTCTTCTTTACTCTCAGTTATTCGGTTAATCAATTAATGCTCGCTTTGTCGATCAGTTGAAGCAACTTGTTGGTGTGCTTTGCATAAATCCGCTGAGAATATTTTTGCGAACATTGAGAGCTCTGAAGAAAAAGGAACCGGACAATAGTTAACAAATCTTTAATTTACCGTTAATTCGAATAATAAGAATAAAAACTCGTTAAGCTGGAGCACCAATTGATTATATAAGCGACTAATATAAGCTAACTTATGTATATTTTTTTTTTTTTCGTTAATTCTTTAAAAATGATATTAAAACGGTTGCATGTAACCCAAATAATAAGCATAATGAGAAAAGCGAACCCTTTGTTAAACCTTCAACCAAAACACGTACACTAGTAAGGATGTCAGTGCTTACAAGTATATCGCATTCGAATAGTTCAGGCATGCACCTGGCGTAAAATATATGAACATGTTCGTTTCAATCATTTGTCTTCCGAGCGCTTTTCCTGCGTAACATATACGACGTTGCGTGCTGTGCGGTGTAGTTGTGTTTTTTAAATAATGTCAATGAAGCATTTTCCTGTTTTCACCTTTAGCTCTGTGTTTTTTCGCTCTTTTTTTTCTTTTTTTTTTTTGTCCAGTGTGCGTGTCTTTCTACATGTACCGGTAACTTGGTTATAGTGTCTCATGTCTCAATGCAATTTCCCAACATTGTGCCTCATATGACGTTGTTGCGGTTGCTGCTCCTGTTTTAATACAATTTTTTTTTTTTTTTTTTTTCGTTTTGCGCTATTTGCCAGCATTTTGTCGTTGTCGTTGTCGATGTCGTTGTCGTGCGTTAATTGATTAAATGGTGTTTGGATGTGTATTTCATTTTTACTGTTTTAATGTTTATTGTTATTGTCGTCGTTATCTATACAAACATTAAGTTAAGCTTTGTCATTGCTGCTATCGTTTTAGTTGGTTTTTATTAAAACCTCTAGCGCTCGCTCTCGCTCTGGCTCGTTTGCCTCCGTCTGCAATTGTTACCATTAATTATCGAGTGTCAAGCGCGTAAACTCGTGTTTATAATTTGATTATAAGTATTTGTAAAAGTTTTTAAAGTTAATTTGAAGTGGATAAGAAAGCTGATGTACTACAAGTTTTCCTTTGTCTCTCTTTTACTTTTACTATTTCTGCAGCTTCACTCGTCATCCTCGTACCACTACGCAAATACTTACTAAAATGCAAATTTGAATTTTTCGAATGATACGATAGACGTTTGAAAATCTCGCTTTATTGCCCGCCCCCCCCCCCCCCCCCTTCCCCATCATTTGTCTTTCGCTTTTACCAATCCGCTTTGCATTGCATTGCGTCGCATTGTTTTAAAAGTTTTGTCTCTTCATTGTCAAATTCTCATAATTAAAAACATCATCATTTCATATATGTGTTCATTTTTATTACACAAATTATACGCGTTGTTTTGATTTATAATTTTAAATCTTCACTTATAAATTAACAAACCGAACGGCATGAATAACGGCATGAATCTGTCAAACCTTAATGATAATTGCATCAATTTAACAAAACAAAACAGAAAACAGAAAACAAAAAACAAAAAATTGTTTACATTGACATACGAAGTGCGAGTACTTTTGAAAGAGAAAAATTTCTTCTACTTTTTGAACACATTTTGCATTATAACTTGAGCTAATCAGTTTCAATAATAACTTCCGTTGATGACACTTGAAGCCTTAATTATAGGCTTCGATACTATGCTTGAGCATAAGAAACTTTATTATTTACATCGAGGCGAATTTTAGATACCTTTAGATACCTTTTACTGTTTCTTCTCCTTTATTATTACATTATTTTATTTTACGCGCGTGACCTCATTCTCAATGCCTGATTATTATCTTTTACAAAATTTATTAATAGATTTAATGTTATTTTATTTTAAGATCAACCTGACCCGTTCGTTCCCCTTTTCTTTTTTTTTTTTTTTTTCTATAGTCATATTTTGCAATTTTTATAAAATCAATGGCAAAAAACGGTAAACAGGCAGATATGTCCGCTTCACAAGCCTTCGATGGTTGTGAACACCTGTTAATATACAGCGTTTAGGGTATTTATGTATGTTTAAAATAAAATATGCAAAATTAGCGTTTCAACACATTCTGACTGTTCTACTCGGCAGCAGTTGTTACGCGTTACGCGTTGCGCTCTATGCTTGAGTATGCAACTTAATAGATGCCTGAATTGAATATGTTTTCCTTTATTCAGGCCATTTACTGCATCATGCTTAGCTTTGCATACTTGTTTCAACTAATTGCTAATGATATTGCGGCGGTAATGGATCGTTAGCATAGTAAGTCGTTCGTCAGCTTTTTTATCCGTAAAATGTTGATAATATTTGTTGTACTCTATACCAATTGGCGATAAGGTTATATTAAGCTTGTGTGCGTTTTTTTTTTTTTTGCGGATTCAAAACTTAATGCGGTAGTGTTTAGCGTAGTCGTAGCTATAGTGAGTGCTCAGTCGATAAAGTCGTGGCACTTACTGATTGGGCCCACACACACTACACTGCGGCCGCTTCTCTGCCTCTTTTTTCTTTCCTCTCTCCTGTCCGACAATCAACGTATTACACGACCATGGGACATTCCATGTCATAATTTTGGAAATATTTTGATAAAATTTTATACCCTGACATGCATAGGATAGGAACACTTCCCGCACAAGAATATATTTGAAAGAAGTCGTTATGGGAAAACGAGTAAGAACATTATAGTCGGTCAATGTCGACGATTACATACCCATCGCCTAGTAGAGTTATTCACTTGTTTTGGTAATAATCCTCCAAAATGTCCCGATTATTTTTATGCAAAGCCATAATTTCCATGAAGGTGCACATATTGTATGCAAGATTAGACTTCCTCTTCATATAAAAGCTTGGTTTTCGTGATAGCGTCTGTATTTGTCGGAATCCAAAAAAATAGGCCTATGTGATCCAAATTCCCTATCGTCAATTTGTTTGATCAATCGGTATAATGAATTAACTTTCATTATAAAGTATTAAAAATGAAGCCTTTTTCCGAAGGGCTTACTACTCATGAGATATTTTATATGCAATGCGGCCAAGAAATAGACCTATGTGATTCAAATTACTTTTTTTATTAGTCCTTTTTGACATAGAAGGGCTTACATTTCACGAGAATACGGTGGAATCCAAAAAATAGACTTACGTGGTCCAAATTCGGTTCGATTGATTTCTTTGCCAATTTTCACCATGTAACATAGAAAATTCGTCCCTTTTACAATACAAAGATTCAGTGTTCGTAGACACGGCTATATGAGAGGGAGTTCAAGACATTGTCCTGGCCAAAATTTGCACCACAATTTAGAATGCCGAAATACTATTAGTTAAACACTTTTGCCGAGAAATTTTGAAAATTGCAATTTTCTCCCATATAACAACTTTAAGAATAGGGCGGAATACGGGATGTGGTCGAAAACGTCAAAGCAAGTCACCAAAATATATCAAAAATTGGGACCTGTAGCTTGAGCACAAATTTACATGAACAGACATCAGTTAGATAGACAGACGGACAGACAGACATAGATCGATTCAGAAAATGTTTCTGAATCTTTATCAGTTTAAATTCAACTTTTTAATGCGATAATTTTAAATTTACAGAGTTAAACGTTTTGAAATTTCTGAATAAACTGATCATCAGAATGATTGTCTGCTTATTCGCCTTTCTGTCACGAAAACGGTAATGAACTTAGTTTACCTTTGTTAAAATAATACAATTACTCTTATTTGAAAGTTCTCTAACTTCAGATTCCATCGCTTAATCACGGAAGAGTATGGACTTTAACGATATTAGTAAAATAACCAGAATTTTCAACAAGTTTCAGTTACAAATGTATACGAACTTATGAAGAAAATTAATCGTTTCGCAAAGCGAAGAGTTGATGAGCACCAAGAAGCATAGCAATCTAGAAATGTAAGAAGTGAGAGATCAAGAAAGTTTATTGATCACCGATCTGTGGTGCTAACAAGATAGTGTAGCATGCCATGCAAACCCCGAAGGAGTCAAGTTCTTGAAAACGATTATGTCGAGATGTGGCTGCAATGAAAAATCCTTTTTAGTTTAGATTAAGCTAACGTATTCAATAATTCGCTCACTGCTAACCGGTCAAAGTAGTCTTGAAAAAGTCAACTAATTTATACCTAGTACAGACGGTACTAAGTAATGATTTGATATTTCACACAAAAATCATTTTCATTGATATCCACTGACAAATGATTTAATTTGTCTAATTTGTAAAATTCCATAATGAGAATTGGTCGATAATATTTGAATCATAACATTATTTAGATTATGCAGATCTTTTTTCTATATAAGTCTTCATATGACAAAAACCTTTCTTTCTTTTATAATAATAGTTTGATTTGATTAATGAAATTTGGATCATGTAGATCTATTTTGTTGTTATTCCCCACCCCGTATAAGGCTAATTATGAAAAGTAAGTGTCCATTGTTGGGCAAGACAGTTTCATTTTTAGTGCTTTGTGATAACTAATAATAAAACCTTTGACAAGAAAATTAATGCTTCAAAATTTGGATCATGTGCAGCTAACGTTTCGGACGCTCTCCGATTTAAAAGCTTCCACAAAAAAAACACATTTAAAACGAAATATAACTATTGGTATTTTATCGCGAAATCATGGTCGGCCTTGCCCGACTAGAACGACGTCCGTACTTAAAGAGTATTATCCCATAATTTTCCCAACAACAAATAAAATGTACTCATAATTCGGTTTATAATTAACTGGGTTAAAGTTTCAAACTACAGATCTAGTTCTGATTGTCGGCGAGTTTTTGCTCTAATTACATTGTGTTTTAATTTATTTTTATTCAATTAACACAATGTTTAATGAATTTCTTTTTTATATTTATTGTATTTAAAAAAATCAATTCTTAGATTTGACTGTACGTACGTACGTACGTACGTAAATGATTGACAGCAATATCAAATTCTATACAACGTAGCATATAAGTGTCCAATCTACGGCACGGAGATGATCTTTTCGTAAGTTCAGACAATTAAGCACTTAAATGAATTAAATTAATGGGAAATATTTTTATATGAAAAGGGAAAAACCCGCTTTTTGTATCATATTAGACTTACTTTGTACACCAGTAATTTTATTTGATGTAAATCCATCAAAAACCCTAATCTTGGGACGCCGTAGCCGCATCGTATGAGTACAACGTGCTTGTCCGTTCATTTGGATGAAGTCTCTTGCCCAAAAGTCTCCCTTGCATAACGACGGACAAAATTGAGGTTCCTTATCACGGATTGTGCAACATGATGCGTTTCATGTCCAAAATCTCAGTCCAAATCCTCATGAGTACCGGAGTAGGCGAAGGATCGTGACTAACAACTCAATGATCGCGGCTTCAAATTTCAAGTTCGTTAGAGTTTTTAGTATACGCGGTCATATGATCTAAGTTCATTTATTTTGAAAGTATTTGGACAATAAATAAATTTGAGTCAAAACATTAAGAACCTATATATGGAAAAAAGTCATTTAGAGTTTCGCTCTTTAGAACCCATCACACAATTTTTAAGCTCTTTCTCAGCTGACATAATTATTTTCAAAACAAACAAAGCCGGCTAAAAAGAAATCGATCAACTACCACTGCTCAGACTTTCTCGAATGCTTTGTTCACGCAGAGGCATATTAGTTGTGTGTTTTCGAAATAAACAAATTCGATCGAAAATTTCTAAATATCAGCATACATATATATATATACATATATATTAGAGCTGCGTAAAAGTTCAGTCTAGAATGACGCACATCTGTTAGCAATCAATCTTTCGAACTAACAAAGAACATTTAGAATACATTTTGTATTTATTTGGCTCCGAGATTGATTCACATGTAATTCTGTTAAAGTTTACGCCATATTTTGATATCATCATCTTCTAAGGAAACATGTGGGCGAAAAATTAATTAACAGAAAGGCGTCGGAAAGTGGAGGAAGATGGAGGAAAATGAGCGAAACAACAGGCTTTTCTATAAGCATCGGATTAGTAAAAGGCCTGCATAAAATTTAATTGAATTCGCAAATATCTTAATGTAGAAAAGTGTTAATGAATCCAAGAATTTCTCTAGTTTTCGTTTTTTTTTTTTTTTTTCTCTTTTATTATTATTGTTGTTAGCAAAGAAATTTCAGTAAGAGGAGTTTTTAACGTATTTTCTATGTTATCTGCTTTGCATTGTTTTTTCATTATATATATGTTTATATGTACATATATATGCATATATATAAACGTAATTTCTCATCTGTAAAGATTAGTATATGAACGTGCTAATCTCTCTTTCTCAGTAGTGTTTGTTGTCTAGCAAATGAAAAATTAATTTATTCACTTTTCACTTCGCTTTGATAACCGGCAAAAATGACGGCAACAACAAGCCAGTATTGTTGCGGCTATATATGCAGCAAGGCTAACATTTTGATGATACGGCATCATAAAGCAAAGTAATTTGACGATAAATTTATTTGTACATATATATATATATATATATATATGTTTGTGTGTGTGTGTGTGTGCGTGTATGTAAGAGAAAGAGAGCAACAAAGTAATATATACCAACACTTATGGCATGACTGATAAATCAAATGCATTCCGAATTACATGTAAAAACATTTCTTTTGTAACTATTCATTTGCGTACGTAAGTGTGCGTGTGTATGCGAACATTAACTGAATAATAAAATAAAATGGATACAAATAAATAAATAAATAAATAAATAAATAAAATGAGCAAACAATTAAAGTAACGAAGAAATGTAAATATAATCAAAAGTACTTGGAGAGGTGTACGCAACAACTTCAGCAACTCGGTATCAGTTAAAATACTAATAAATACCTGATTAAAATTGACTGTTTAAGATAAGAGAAAGAAATGAAATGAATTTTATAAGAAGTTATTAAAAATTTCAAATAAATAGCACTGTTCAACATTAGGGAGCATAGAGTGCACTGTTCGCGTTTCCAACGCTATAGAATTCGTTTTATAATTTAATAAATTCGATTTACCATCTTTACAAAAGAAACGTGTGTAGAGTGTGTTCTGCTTGTAAGTGTTTAAGCAAGTTGTAGAATTGAAACTTTTTTTATTTATTTTTTTTGTTTTTGTTTTCATACACGTTCCGTTTGTTTTATTTATTTATTTATTTATATTTTTTTTTTGATTATTATTTAAATTTTATTTATTTTTTCCTCTATTTTCTTTTCATTTTTCGCTCTCTTAACAATATACGCAATAAAATGAAAAATCCGCTCACTTGCTTGCACGAACACAAACGAAAACAACAAAAAGCAGAGTAAGGTATCGCATGAATCCATCAAACAGTTGGTACTTGAAGCAGAGCATTTAGTACGTGACGAAGCTTTGAAAACACCAACCAAACAAAAGCATTCCAACAACAATAGCGCACTGATACAAATTTCAACTACCATCAAGAAACGCGAAGTTATTATGCCGGGACCTATAAAGCAAAGAGTGCAGGTTTGTTATTTCTGTAAAATATTAAAAAAAAAAAAAAAAAAAAAACGAAACGAAAAAACGTTAAGAATTTTTAAAAATTATTTTCTTTTTTCTTCAATTTTTACCAGGAATGGCTTGAACATCAGCCGAACGCTGGCCTGCAATTACAACGCACAACAACAGCAAGTGGTCACGATTTATTAATTGCAACAACATCATCAGCTTCGCCCACAATTAGTATCGCGGTTAGTTCGACACGTACCGACGATTGCGAAGCTTCTGGCGAAGCCTCTGAGACCGATTCTATACCGCAACAATGCTCAGATACTTCTGAAGGCTTCACTGATTCTATAGCCACTTGCATGCAGACTAGCACTAATTCCTACGGCAATTCTACCGAACGAATTGGTGGCTCCGCTGAGCCCATCGTTGGTAATAGCAATCAAAGTTTAAACGTTAAAGTTATAAAACGTCAACAATCGCGTCGTAAGTCCGATCGTCCTTGGTCGGTATCTTGCTTATCACAGTTGACTGCCACCGATAATGGACAATTAGTGCGCAGCAAAAAGGCAACCATTTCGAATGTTCAAGCCGGTTTGGCCTCACATTCAATTAGTGAATCAGCTTTAGATTCTTTATCACCAGGGCGTCCCCGTACTTCTTCATCCGCTACTCAAGTGGGTCATGTGAAAGTTTACGATAGCAAAGGTTCGTTGAAACGTCGCAAGACGCGCAAGAAGCGTCTATCTTATTCAGGTGGTAAAAAATCTGATACGGGCTCCGAGGATTTCGGACCAGATTTTCCAAAATTAGCCCAAACTATGACGCCACAACAATGGCAAGAAATTACGCAAACTCTGAAAAGCCTACAAAAAACAGGATCCAATGATTCAGTAACGAAAAATAATAATATCGCGTATGCAACGGCTATACCAGCCAGACAAAATTCAAAATTTTCATCCACCACTGGAAATGAAATTGAAGAAGAGACTAATTTAATGAGACCAAACTTCCAAATCGGTTCCCTGACTAACGCCTATCAAACGCATCTGGGCTCGCTGGCTGCTTTATCCACCTACATGAACGAAGAGGAGCAGCAAGGAGGTAAATGTTTGCATTAATCATTTGTTTCTTTCTATCTTAATATCACTGAAGTCATATTTTAACAAGTGTTTTGCTTTAATTTATTTATTTATTTATTTACATTTCTTTAATCTTTGTTATATTTTCCTGTTATTGTTGGGTGTGTTTGCGCACATGATATGAGTGGGTGCGTGTATGTAATGTGTGTCAGAATGAACTTATTAACTCATATAATTCATATAAATTAAGTTATTCTCTAAGGAACTTTGATGATTTTATTTATCAAGTTTTTAACATCAATAATATTTTACATCTCTAACAAAATGCATTTCAAGCTCTTACACCGGTTTCTCTTGAAACGGTCATTAACAGAAGTTTCAAAGGTAGTCAAAAACTTAATTGATATTCTTTTGTTTTCTTCTTCTTTTTTTTTTACCTACAAATAGTACATAAAATGTATTACCCAAAAAAATTATCATTGTGCATTTTTCTTCCTTTAACACAATCATTCCTTTTGTGTATAGTAGCATAAGGGTCACCCTGCCTGTTCTTTTCTCATTGCATTTTAGTTTGTTACATTAACTCCCTGCGTGCTCTCTCATTTAGTTATTATGTTGTTGTATGAACCTAGTTCCTTAAATGTTTATTTAAAAAAAGAATCTATATCTTAAGCAGCCACTGCATATGTTCCCACTGTCTGTCTCTGTCCATAGGTGCATGCAATTATCTAATCATTTTCAGTTATCTTTTAAATACAATTTTGTTTTACAATCAATGACAATTGATTTTGTCCAGTGACAACTAATTCAATTCAAATATTCATTATCGAAAAATCGGTTCTACTACTAGGCTTAAGATAACGGGTACAAATTACAGGTTGAACGATCCTTTTCCCCTCGTCATTGATTATTGAATATCTTAAGTGTTTTTAAATTTAAATTAAAAGTTTCATCTTAACAGTCACTATTTGGAAAGCTGAAGGCCGATAACACAACAAATTTCTGTTCCCTTTGTAGTACACAGATAGAATACCAATTACGATCTCATAAAGTGTATTGTTTTTTGATTTCATGTTGTTATTGAAACACTCACGAAACTGAATTCACAGAAAGCTGAAGAGTATACATACATACATACATACATACATATATATGCTGCGTAAGAAGTCTTTCCGATCTTCATATTATTTTTCAAAGATAAAGCGTTAAAAATGTTGTTCAGCGACTAAACGTCTAACCTTTACCAGTATAATAGATTGACAGAGAAGTTCTTTCTTGTCACGATCTCAAAACAAATGGTGGTTAGTACAGAAATGCCGTTCGGCGATAATAAGCAAAGAACTCTATCTCTTCTTATTCCGCTTCTACAACTCAACTTTACTTTTCTTCTTCTTCTTTGCTTCTTTGAATGATAGATTACTTTACTTAAATTCGTATTGTTTCCAAACTGCCCCCGTCTTTGCGTATACAAACTACATCCTTAAACTATCAGCTGGAATCAAACATTTGGAATTGAATTCTTTAATAGAAATCAATCTGCTTTTATATGCTCGCAGATGGTGGTAGCATGTAGGCAATCAAATATACTCAGCATTTCTTTTTGTCTTGTCGTACATCGTCCAAAATATTTCTTTACGCTTCCCGCTTTCCTGTTCCATCCATTATACTCGATAAAAATAGGAAAAAAGGTTGTTTTTTTTTTTTGGGGTAATTTAAGGCATAAGGCGACCCAATTAAGTTTGATATAGCAAATCACCTAAAAGATCACCATGACGACTCTTACAGAACAGGCAACCCGACGCGAACCCAATTTCCGAGCATTATTTTTGCTAAATCCGATCGAATTTCATCAATAGCACTTTCCATATTCGCTTATTACTGTAGAGAGTGATCAATATATCAATCAACAAGGTATGGCGTTTCAATTTATTGCCTTTTACTATGCAAGTAATCAGTAGAATTACTGACGTTCCGCATATTTGTCTATTCGCATCAAAATGCGCCAATTTTTATAGTAGTGTTTGTGAAGTTTGGCACAAACATTTCCTGATCGATTACGAAGCCAAGGTCAAAAAATGATATTCGACTGACACCGCAAATACTCAGGCCCCTAGTACATAAGAACCTAAAATAACCTTAGAAAAGAAAATTTTTTCTTATTTTTGTCTACAACTTTCGATGCCGTCAGGATATTTCCGAAAAACTGTCGCCCGGATTTTCGTCAAAGCCACCTGCACATGCGTGGGTCCAAAACTGACCTCATCGGTTTACTGAAACGTCCATAAGTAACAATATGTCATCAGCATCTCGAAAACCAGATCAGGTAGAAAAAAATCCCTTATAGGTCTTTAAAGGTGTTTTCATCGAAAACATTTGGAGCTTTACATGCCTTATAATCATTTCTTTGAAAACTCCAAAGTTAAAGAAGGTCAAATTAATCCATTCGATAGCACTGGTGAGCGAAGACCCGTAAAGAATTCCATGAATATTCGTCATTGTTAGGGTGAATGAATTTCATTCCGCAATGTAAAAGATAATGAAATAGAAAAACAAATAAAAATATTACAGTGTGGCACGGACCACTATTAAATACCCTACACAACCCTACATATATCTATATATATCCATACACTTCAAAATAAGTCTCTTTATGGAAAGTGATTAAAAAATTGATCCGATCCGAACCATTTTCAACAGGATTCGTATGCTTGGGCTATTTCATCAAAATATATAGACAGAAGGACAAAAGATCTTAAATCGATTCACAATTATTTCCTATATAATAAAAAGTAGGTTTATCTGAAGTTCTTCTCGGTGTTGCATACATCTGCAAAAATTTAATGTATTCTGGTACTACAAGCCGTGTCGGTTATAACAATTCACGGCACATAACATAAAAGTTTTGAGGGCTTATTTGGAAAAACATGCTTTCATGAATTGACTCAGCAAAAATTGTACACAGCTTAGAGTCCAAATTTTGATATTAGCCTTTGGCTCGTGTATTTCGTTTCTTAACAATCGCATTTCAGAAATGGAAGAGCGTTAGAATAAGAAGATGTGTAGATGTGTAGCAGAAATGCTCCCATAATTTGTAAATTATCACTATGAAACAGACAGGAACGTGTGCAGCTCTCCGCCCGCGATGGAAGGCAATTTATGGTTTCGTGAGAGTGATCTCACCATCACCTCTTTCGATGAACAAGAAATGCCTTTTTACTTTCCTTTTTTCTTTTCTTGCGGATGAAAAATGATTTCTTTCCAAAGCCATTTGCAAAAACGCCTCTAAAAATTGTCGTCACAAAAGCCTTTTCTCTGAAAACAAAAATTACTCAACTCTCATATACAGCAAAAAAAAAAAGAATAGAAAGAAGACCGGCGGAAAAACTGAAGAGCAAAATATACTCGATTTTTTTTTATCGAAAGAGACGACACGACTCCCAAAATGGATACGTAAGCTTCGTACGCTTTCTACTCTATTAAGCCGACCTACATGTCTATCACTTTACGATTAACATGCAGCCATAGCTACAGTGAAGCTGGCAATGACGGACCAAGCCGTTAGGTTATAGAGAACACACTTTGAATGATTGAGCTCAGAGAGAATTAAAAAAAAAAATACTGCAAAATCATAACGCTAGTAAGATTAAAACAAAGGAACGTAGTGTGAAATCCCAGAGACCTATAAAACCAGAAAACGGCATGTAACGATTGGAAACATCCATTAATACAGATAAGGCTCGAAAAGGCCTTATTTAGCTTTTATTTTTTTTTTAAATTGCAAAATGTAATGCTTTTGTTGATGTTGGACGTTTTAGTTAATCGCTTAAGGAATATTTATGCGAACTTTTAGCCCAAAGTTTGCTAGGGATTGTTGATTAAAGTCAACTTATTGATGATTTGTGCTGTAAATATAAATTTAAAGTTTCGGGTTTCTGATCTCAATTTTTGTTGTTATCGTAATAGGTATTTATACATATATATGTACATTATAAAGCATTACTAAGGGATCGATCTGTAGTTTTCTGATTTCTGTAAATTGACGAGGAATTATTTAGTTCGTTATTCGAATCGAATGTAACAACTGAAACAGCTGACAGACGGACATGTCCAAACCGCATTCACTATTCTATGCTATTTTGTTGCGGTTTGTGACGTGCTCGATAATTTTATTCCAATGTGTTACCGCTATATGACAAACTTTTAATACTTTCAACAGCTTTTCTCGGTTTTTCTCTCCCTTTGTTTTTTTTTTTTTCATTCATTCATTCAATTATTTGAAATGTCACTACGAATACGCTATGCATGTCTATCAGCTGCAGTTAGTTGCCCGAGAACTTTTATTTTGATTTCTTACACCCTCAGCATCAATCAATTAAGATTGAAATGGCTCATCCTTCCCATATCTCTTTTATAACTGGCTTGGCTTCTCTTCTCTTAGAATACACTACTGGCACCGAAGATCATCATAGTAGCTTTTCGGAGACTGCTTGGGACAATTATCAAGAGAAATATAATTCGGAAAATTATTCGGAAGGTGTAGATTCGGATTCTGCAAGGCGTCTATTGGAATGTGACGATTATCGGTAAGCGAGAACAAATTTTATATATAAAATTGATTCAATTTATTAAAAAGATTTTTTCTCGTTTTCTTTTCTTTTCTTGTTCTATCTCCCCATCCTTTTCTGTACAGCAATTTCATAGACTCACAATCTGATTGTTGCTCTTCATTGTCGGCTGCAAATAATTTAGATTCACTCTCACCGCCACGTATGGATTCGTTGCAGCAGAATGAGATGAAAATCTTAACACAAGACACTATTGTCAGTAGTGTGGATCATGCCAGACGGCGAAGAGCTCTAGAATTGGAATGTGAAAGACGTCGTAAAAATCTAGAAACAAGACGCAAATCTTGCCAGGGTAAGAATTCTTTATTTCTCTTTTTGGTTTTTTTTTTCTTATTTAATAGTCAATTTTTGTAATGGAATTTCATTATTTTTATTAATACAGAAACGGTAGCGCAGCAGCAACAAACATTAAAAAGCCCTTTGCTAGTGTTGTCTACTTCCACTCAAACTTTAACTCCAAAATATATTGAACGCGTAGCTTATCATCAGAAGGCGGATACGGCATCGCGTAAATTAGACTTCGGTATGAGTCATTCAGCCCAATCGTTGCGACGCACTTCGGAAAGTGATACTTCGCAACGTCGACGTAAAGTTGATGAACGGCGTCGTTCAGCACGCAATTTGGAAAAGAATATTAAGATAAAACCGGCCACTTCTTCATCATCGGACGACGACACAGATGATGAAAAACAAATACGCAATTTATTGCAACAAAGCCAAGATCGTTTGGAGGACACACGAGCTTTGAAGATACGCTGTCACCTTTTAAGACCAGAAGATTACGTAAGTGTTTTCCTTCAAAAAAAAAAAAAAAAAATCATTGGTTCTTATTAAAAAAAGTGATTTCTCCGTTTTCAGACTGAAATCATTAACACTTGCCGCGATAACATATGTTGTCTTGAATCTGTTCTGCGCACACTCTCCGGTTCAATGTTTTTCAATCAAGGTGTTGTCGGTCAATTGAAAGGTGAGTTGCACATTTACCTACATGAGAGTTGTCAGTGTGCGCCCATTAACCGTTTCATAGCTCGTCTCCTCGAGTTTGTACTCGACATGAATAATATTTTTAATAACTTCACTCTATACAAATTTTTTATGAAAACTTTACGTCAATTTTGCTTAACAGTCAATTGTCATTTCTTGCAAATCGAAAGAGTTTTCAATTATTTTAAAAAATTATTGTAAAATTGCCCCCTTTATAGCAAGCGTTCTTTTTTGTTCTTTTTTTTTTTGTTTTTGTTGCAAGAAAATATTTTATATCATTTATGCTAATTAAAAAGAAATATTTTATTTTATTTTATTTCATTTAAGAGCTGCTTTCACATTTCATTACCATAAAGCATTATTTTCATGTATATTCATTTCTATGTATATGTATTTGTATTACATGTATATATACTTTATGTATTCTTATATGGATTATTATTTTGATTTAAATAAAACATTTCTTTTTCCCATCTGATGCTTACCACACACATCACGGCTTTTCTTTTCAAAATATCATTAGAAATTATTTTAATTATTTAAATTTGTTTTTCTATGTAATTACAGTGCACTTGTTATTATCGCTTTGTAGAGTTGTATGCAGCTTTTTGTTGTTTTCATTATTATTTTTTTCGTTTTCTTTTTTAATTGAATTGTAATTAACTAACGGTAGAAACGGTAATGGGCTCACAAATTTTATGTAAATTGAAAAAGAAATGCAATATTTTATATTATCAAGAGACATCATAAATTGCATTAAAATAAATATTTTCTTCTTAAGTAGTTAACAGTAATTAACCTGAAGAACCTTAGAAAACATATCAGCATTGCTTGGGTTGCTTGCTTTTAATAAGTTGCATTCTTGAAAGCGTCTAACGCACTCGATAAGTAAAAATTTGTCTTGATTAACACGAAGACAAGTGTACCGTTATCGGTACACGGCGATCATTTCAATAGTAATTATAAATAAACACTTTCTGTGTAGATTTATGAAACAAAATTTTATATATTACATCTCAAACAGTGTTTTAGACCCCATCATTTCGAATACAACACTACTAAGAACAATTAATTTGTAGATTGTAATATTTAGCTCGTCATAAAAATATATTTGAGCGTGTACTGAGAACCGTCCACGTGGCTAGAGAACATGTTAGCAGAGTGAGTTGATTGGAAATGTAAGAAAAATTTTAATCGACCTCCAAGTAAACATGTAGACGTAGTACGATGTAGTGCAGCTTTAGCTTTTTTTGAAAGAGGGAATCAAGAAATTGTGATTTAAACAGCTTTGAAGAATCTGCGAAGGTGCCTAAGAATATGAAAAACTTGAAGAAATCTGTAGAAAGCGCAAACGGGTTTAGCAGAATTAAACTAAATTTCATTTTCTTGCCACAAAGTTGTGATTTAGACTTCACATTACATCTGCTGACACCCGTTGTATATTTTTTTTTTTTTTTAGTAAGTAAAAGCGCTGATCTTAGCAATGGTAACTACATAACTTGAGTCGTTCTTAATTATTTAAGTATGAAACAATAAAAAATTCGGATGATTGTGGAAAGAAGAGTATTTCTAAAAGAATTATCAACTAAAGAAAATTGAAGAGAAGGCTTGATTTTGCAGAGTTATTCTCAGTTTGTGTGTTGTACCAAAAGCATGTCCCATGGTCAATGTGATTAATTTTCAACTCGAACGTGTCTGGTTTTTTGCGAAATTTTTAACCCGCCTATTATCATATTTTTGCGTTAAGGAGAATGTTTTTCGTAAGCAATACGGACGAACGGACGAATATATTTAAGTCAACTTGGAATCTCATGCTTATCAAGAACCTCTAAAGGTTCCTTCAGGTGTCGCAGATGTTTTGACACAATGAATAAAACTGCATCTTTCGGTGGTGGACATTACAAAAAGAAAATGACTCATTTCTTTAAGGTAATGAAAATTCATATTTACGACAAACAGTCGGGCGAGTCTATGTCTTTTGTATTAATCCTATCTACCATAGCGGAGATAAATATTTGTCATGGACATGTTAATATTCATAAATAATAATAAAGATATGAATCAGAAAGTTGACTTTATATCCTCCACTAAATTAAAATGAAATATGAACGACAATAGAGTGTTAAAGCAAATTTTAAATGTAGAAAATGTGCGAAAAGTAAATAAATAGAAGTAACTGTATAAACTAAAAATGGTATATCAAACTTAGGTGAGATGCGTACGCGACTAAGTCGCATAGCTGATTAGTAAGAAAGAAAATGTCCTTTGCCTAATATCGTGGACTGGAGCTTATGAATTACTTTTACCATCAGCAGGCCAATGTGCCAATAAGTAATATTGTTTGAAAGCTTGTTACGCGTTCTTTGCGTACACCTACTGACCATTAGCATTAGACGGGGGTGGTTAGCTCCAGGCTTTTGCGAAATCACTTCAATCTTTTTAAAATAAAATTCACCTGACCCCTGCAAGGACCTAACCCAAGAGAAAACTGAAAATTTATCCTTTTTTTTTTTGTTTTTGTTTTTTAAAGCGGAAGTAAATAAAGGCATGTCGCAAAAGAAGCAAAAAGTGCTCAACAAGCGTGGCGTGGAAATTTCTTAAGCCAAGTCAGATATAATTTCTTTCTATTTACGTATACTAGTAAACGGTATTCAAGATAAACGGTTAATTTGACCGCTCTTAAGTGAAAAAATGACCATTTTTCATGTTTAAAGAGATTACCGTTTCAAATTCTTCATGCTATGTTGAATTTTGCATTTACAACTTTCTCTTCATCTTCTTCATTTTTCTTCGTCTTCTGTTATGTATTTCTATGCATAAAATTTCCAAATGAATAAATTTGTGTTAATATTGTGCTGCTTTGCTTATTATTTAATATAATTATTATTTCAAATATTTCAATGGTGAACATATTATCAAACTGTTGCAGACGAAAAGCTTTTCAGAGCATTTTCAAGCATTGTTGCTAACATAGATGTGGCTGCGCGGGCTTAATTTAACATTATATTCAGTTTGGCGGTCATTCTGTTAATATTGAAGGCCGTTGTGCATTTATGTGATAGGTATGTTAATCATACTGTAACATAACATAACCAGTTTACATTTGCTCACTTAAATGATTTTTCTCTGTATTGTTTCTCTTCTACAATAGCTTAGTGCAATTGAACTTGGATTTTATTGTGTTGTTTTGTAGCAATAACAGCATGCAGTGTAAAGACATTTTTTCTTCTTTTTTTTTTTTCAAAAAATTGTAAAAGCTCTTTAAAACGAATAATAAGTAATGTGAGTGCATGTACTTTACATTGCCAGTGTTTGAGTTTATTTTTTTCCTCACCACAGGATGGTGGTGTACTAACTTTTTCATTCCGTTAGTTAAACTCATCAATTGGCATGAGAAAGAAGCGTTTGTATATACATACATGCACATCGTATAAATGCGTGTTCAAGATGTAGAATAAAAGAGACTCCTTGGAATCGTCCGCTTGATTTCATTCATTTCTCAAGAATTCATAATTATATCTAGGAAAGGTTCTATTATTCCATTTGCATCTTTCACATATATGCATCAAACCAATATATAATAAGAATATTTCATTAATTAACGTGACATTATACATTTATTTAACAATGGCGATCGGTGGACTTGTGTATTTTCGGACCACTAATTGGAATTCTTGTGCGTCTCGAAAATCAAATTTGATTCCAAGCTTACCAGATCTCGCCAAAAACCAGGTCTTGAAGTTTGAAAACAGTAAGAAAATATCCTCGAGAAATATCCTTGGGAAAGCTAAATAATTTTCTTTTAACTGTCAGTCAGCCGTTTGTATTGCTTTTTAGATCAAATTTAAGAGCTTAGACTAAACAAATATTTCGGGCTAAATGGCGGCCAAGGGATTTAAAATTGCAATGTCCCCTGCGTAAATCTAACGTTCCTTCCTCCTTTTAACTATGCCGATCCTGAGCGATCGTTTACGGTGAGGAGGCATCGCATGTAACATCGCTGACATCTTGATTTACAGCAATTGGCTTAAATAGGTAATCGTATTATTATTTCTCTCTCTGCTTTGGTTAAAGCGTTTTCGCGACCCTACTTTACACGGTTCTCACTTGGCCTTTCCTTGATTTAAATAGAAATGAATGTACAGTGCGTAAACATAACATGTATCTTTCGCGTCGCCTCAACATGTTTTATAGGGTGTAATTCCTTTCTTCATTTTATATCCCATTTCACTGGACGTGAAGCTTGGGAAAGACTTTTGCAAAATCAAACAGAGCGACTACCGAATGAATGATTGGATTTTACTAACGCACTAATTCTTCCAGTTACCTTATTATAATCTAATCTAAGTATATATGTGTTTTTGTAGTGATAAGCATTAAAAATGCTTATCCAAGGAGTTTTCTTATTTGTTTTCCTTTTGGTAAAAAATACAAAAAAAAATAATATTGAAATAGCGCTTAAGGTGCAACGTGAACTTTTAAACGATTGCAAATTGAAATATTTATTTAAGTTTTTTTTTCTATATTTTTACGAACGCGGGCATTTTCCCTCTCGTGCAGAGTATGTAGAAAGCACTCGAGAAATATGAAAAACCAAATAAAGCGACAAATAAAAAGAAAAATAAATAAATAAATAAAACACACAAAAAGACTTTTCAGTTAACAGTCGTAAAATAACGAGTAAACAAGACGCATGCTTCTAAATACGTTCTATATTGTGACACACTTACCTACCACAGAAAATGACGTAATTTAATATATAATTTATAAATAAATTATGAAAAATATATTGAATTTAGAAAGAGAATGAAAGAGAAAGGTGGCTCAGTTTTAATTCGTGTAAAAAAATTAAGTGCGATGAACGAGTAATGAAACAGCTGATCGATGACCCTACATACCCTACATAGCTTAAAAGCTTATCAGCCAAGAGAAAGTGTTTTGTATATAATCACTCGGCGGTGGACCTATCATACCCAGATCAATTCCGACAATTCAACTGGTTGAAGTTAACTATCGATGTTTAGATAGTCGGTCGCGATTTCGGTCACGGTCTCGGTCTCGGTATCGGCAAACATTCAAAAACATTCAAATCACCACATTTCGCATTGTTGTTCGCCTGTAACTTACATGTGAAGTTCAAGCAAAATTTTCACTTTCATTTCTTCATTTATGAAATTATTTATTTATCTGTAGTGGGTTTATGGGCGTAACCGTAAAATTGGATAGAAAATTCATTTATCTCGCTTAATTTTGACGACGACTTATGAAAGAAAGAACGGGGACAAGGGTTAACAAGATGGTTAACTAAACTTGAAATCGCGATGCTCGTCTTTTCCTTATTTCGCGGCCGTTGCCTATGGCTTAGCAAAACTAGTGTAACACATCCCATCCCATACGATAGTAAATATGAAACTTTAAAGAGTACAAATAATATGTACGTTAAATATAACTTAGAAAGAGCGAAGTAGAGCAGAAAGAGAGTGAGTATGTATTGCATGTAATTAAAAAAAAAAAAAAAAAAAAAAAACGACAAAAAAAAAAGCTTTTTGTCATCAGCACCTGTGGCATACTTTGGAGAGCAACACTCACTCACTCACTACTACTTTCCATTTAATTTCTTCGTACTTGCGTTTTATTAAAAAAACAAATACACGCGAGTGTATTACACATTAAAAGGAAACACCATTGTTGTTTATTTGAAATACGAAAAACAAAAAAAAAAGACAAGGAAATTAAGCATAATTTATTTTTATACATTCTTCCCTCCTTTTCTCTTTCGCTTAAGATTGGTGTTCTAAAAAGAGAGCAAAAAAAAAAAAAACAACAAATAAATAAATTAAAAAAACATCTTCTGTCGGTCGATTACTCGTGTAATCTTGAAAGTGATTAAGCAAAAGTGAAATAAAAAAAAAAAAACCAATTATTCGAATTTCATAAATAACCAAAAAAAAAAAAAAAATCTAAAATTATTAATCATTAAGTAAATTATTCCGTGAATTGTTTTTTTTTTTTTGTTTTGCCCTGATTAAAATGTGCGCCTATTACCTTCAGGTTATTGTTCTCTGATTGGCATCAGATTTTTTTTGTTTTTTTTTTTGTCGTTTTTACCGTTTATTGTTATAAAATTGAAAAGGATGACATACTTTCAAGCGTTCCTCTGTGCAAAGCAAACAAAACAAAAAGTTAAGTCACTGAAATGTCTGTTTTATTGTTTTATAAATCAAATGATAAGTGGTTGAACTTAAATTACACTGTGTTCGATTAAATTACGAAACTTCTGCGTAACCACATTTCTGTAGAATTTATAGAAAAGCGAAAAAAAAAGCAAAAAAGGCAACAGAACAACTGTAAACCTCAACGTGTCAAAATGAAGCTTAAGCTCGACGTAGCTGTACAAACCGACTTATGCGAAATGTTATGGTCCTCCAGTTCAAATTCTTCGGCAGACACTTCACGTGCTTCCTCGGTACCAGGTAAACAAAAAAAAAAGAAGAAGAACTTTCAAGAAATTGTAACATTAATCACAAGAGAGAAACAAATCTTATTTACGCTTACGACGAGTCTTTTCGCGAACGTCTTCCTACAACATACAACTTAAACAAAAAGAAATCGAAAATCTATTGTAATAATCTGTACAGCGATAGCGTGTACCGCAAAATAAGTCGACTATCTCAGTTACTCGTCGAATGTATTACAATATGACGGCGAAGTTACACTGGTAACTGAATTGAAGGATTATTACATAAAAATCCATTCTAGGTGTAGACTTCCAATTGACGGTTTTTAACAAACTTTTTGGGGGAATCGATGAGCTCTAGTTTGAGCGATTTGTGAATATTATCTGGCGAAGCCTGGGCCTCCCCCATTACAAAACAAATATTAAAGCCGGAACTGTGACAATTGACGGGACTGACACTTATCAAGAGCATACATTTATTTAATCTTCGATATGCATATTATTACATATGTTGTCAATTGTGATGCATCTCCTGCGGTGTGAATGTGACAATCAAACAGTTAATAACTGATAAGTGTTACATATGTATGAAGATCGCAATTAAAGAAAACTTTCATTGCCTTTGCCATTGCCTTTGCAAACAATTAAATGTGCTCTCAAGCAATTTCCCAAGCGGATATTCCCGCCATTTGAATATCATCTTGATATTTAAATATAAGCGTACAGAGGAAAAATTCTTTTGCATTTTAATTTCACATTGAAATTTCTAATGCGTTTGTACGCTCATCGTCGACTTTTTAACTTCGGATTAGTGCCAAAGAGAGTTTGAGTACACGCTTGCCTAGTAGTATATGAATATATAATTAACCGTTATTGGCAATTTTTTTTTATGCATTTTATTGTAGTTGTTGTTGTTGAAATTTTCGTGGTCGGACATATATATAGCCGACCGTAATTGAATTTTTATGATTTCCATTAATTATTCATTAATGACCACATGAGTGAGCACTGATATGTTTACAAAGAAGACACGTTGCTTCTTTTTTCTTTTTTCATCATACTTTACCGCGGAATGTGTGTTGCATGGTTTACGAGATGTGAAAGTATGTGATTAACTAACGGAAATATAAACATATATATGCCCGTATGGAAAACAACATGTAATAGTGATTTTTATTAGGTTTTGTATTTTTAACAAACGCGAATATAATAAATATTTTCTTTCCCTCATTAATGTTAAAATTAAATAAAAAAAAATTCTTTTTTATGAAAAAAACCCTTTATTAAATTAACAAATAAGAGAATTATATTTGCTTTTTTGGTCGAATCTTTTGTACCAATCACCGCTATCCTAAATAAGAATACAAAAACAGGGCAAAGAAATCAATTTTAATACCCGATAATATTGCGTGGGCGTGGCTGATCTTTTTCTCTTTTCAGAATAAGAATGGAAATTTGTATCGGTGAAATGGTTTATTTTATGAGTAACAAGCAAAAATCACGAAAAGCAAAGGTGTTCTCAGTTTTTGTCGTATAGGGTTGCGGGCGTGGTAAGCGTTTCATTTTCAAATTTTTTTGCAAATTCGTAGACGATATCTTCATTTTTTCGAAAGGTAAAATATTTACGGCAAATACTATACGGTTGGGCAGACAGACAGACGGACATGCTTGAATCGATTCAGAATTTGACGCTTACCAAGAATACATATATACTTTTCCGGATATCTGAAGTTTCCTTCCGGGCGTTGCAAACGCTTTGACAAAAAGAATATACCCGTCATCCTTCGGTGATGGATATAGATAAATCTGTTTATAAATGTATCTATCTATCTATTTGTAAAAACCCATAAAGAATTGAAAAATAAAATGGCTATGAAGAGTTAGCAGTAGCTAGGCTTCCATAGGCGCTTGTGCATTTCTTCTTACTTCCTTCAGTTCAATAGATGCAAAACCTGTACTCAAGTACGTAATGTATTATAATCTTAAAAATTTCTCAATCTCATTTAATTCAGCAAAATTTTTGGTTCTACTCCGCTATTTATCTCTTCACTGTTAAATATCAACGAGAAACAATTCAAATATATTTTCTTCATAAAAACTCTTTTGACACTTTAGTCAACCCCGAGGATTTTCTTTACATAAGCTTTACGCTTTTCTCTTTCTCCGTCTCTGTCAATATATTAGGTCATATTGAAAATTCTCCGCGGCTTTTTCCGCGGAATATTGTTGATGCCTATATATATCGGGCAACACTCACCCGATTATCTCAAAGGCAAATCTGCTTAAAAAATGACATTTCAGCTTCCGATTTTTGTGAAGATAGTTTTCGAATTCTTTGCTCGTGTAAAAAGTTATATTGATTTAAATATGAGTGAAATACCTGAAGAAATGATTTCTTATTATGAAGACGGTGAATAACACTGCAAAAAACAAAAATTAATAAAATGTAGGGTGAGAATGCCGCGGGTGAACGAAGGACCTTGGAGTAATTTGCTCGATTCCGTTTCAAAAATTTCGATGTCAAAGATGGACCTTCCAGTCACTGAAAAAGTCGATGAAATTTTGCAATTGATGGATCAAGACCGTCACGGAGGCGCTAAACATCAACCATATGAAAGTTTGGAATAATTTGAAAAGAGCAGGCTACAATAAGAGACTTGGAAACCGCGGCAAAAATCTCGGAAAGTTTTCAAAATGACCTAATATACACAACCCTTCCTGACCGCCACCGTGCACGTGTAAGTGACATCCTCCGAGAGTCTGTTTGTATTATATATATACAAAAAAAAACTAAAAAAAAATAAATAAATAAAGGTCCAAGTTGCGAAGGCCCTTAAATGTTAAATTCAAAAGTAATGTGTGTTAGAAAACATTCAACTCAACAGTTCGTCAAGTTATGTTCAGCGACTTACTTAGGTAATCTTGTCTTTTCCATTTTAAAGTGTTTAAATGCTTTCGTTAGATCCATGTATAGTTGCAAGGAATCCAAAAACAATGCCTTATTGAACACTATTCGTTGACTTCCTTAAACTGAATAGTTTCTCTGCTTACGCACGCCCCTTCCTATTTTATTTAAATTGATGATCTTATTGAACACAAGTTCTTTGATCTCTTTGAAGTCAGGCATTTCTCTACTTACGCTTAACTATTTTATTAGCCTTCTCGCCTTGCCATGCACTTCTTGGTGTTTAAATTCTCCATCCAAGCTTCTGGTATGGCAGCTTTTAGCTTTTATTTACAACCCTTTCCCTTTGTAACTACAAACATTGTAGATGCGAGACTAAGAAAGCAATAATAAACTAACGCAATGAAAAGGATGAGGAGTGTCTTCACCAGCATCAAATTCTAAACCGATTTAGGCATGTCCGTCTATCCGTCTGTGTGATGTCTGTTGTAAGTAAATATTCTCCTCGCCGCAAAAATAAAGTTATGGGCTTTAAATTTGGCAGAAACATTGGAAGTTCTTGCACGCAAGTTGGTATTGAAAATGGGCTAAATCGGTCGAAGGGCACGCCCACAGTACTACCAGTTTTTTAAAACGAATAAAAAATTGCTTTTTTCATTGATGATGATCACTCATAAACTAAAGCAAATAAATGTACAAAAATTTGAAAGCACATTCTACGGGCCATGCAATCGCACCTGTACAAAAATGGAAACAATTTTTTTCAATACCTTTGCAATGCGCAAAAACAAGCTTCAACAAGCGCGTAGAATGTATAAATACTTGGCGAGTGTCTAATTGTTTGGTATCAGTGGTAAACCCTCTCCCGCTAACGAAAATGAACGTATCGCCTACAAATTTCGAAAAGGATTTGGAAGTGACCAGAATATTTCAAAGTGCACCCCTACAAGGTCCACACGCCTATACGGTATGAATTTTATTTTGAAAATAGAAAAAATCCGACGCGCTCACTCCATATTATACCGCGCTCATGAAAATGTAGTTCTTTTATTTTTTTTGTCTTATTCAGGATGACGGTGTGTAACGGGTGTTAAAAGATTCATACACGACCGAATATGCTTTTCTTACTTGTTGTTTTGGGCAAAGATTCGGTCGCAGTCGAATAGAGTTTTCTTACTTGTGGTATATGTGTATATATTGCTTCTTTTTTTTTTTGAGCATTCAGAGAGGGAGAAGTATAGATGACAAATGTGTGAGATTGGTTCGGGTTTGCAGGTGCTAATGACACTTAATTTGTATTAATTAAAAATTTAAAAGTTATAAACGATATAATTATGACAATATTCTTAACTTAAAATGTGATTAGTTTTGCAAAAATTCCACAAATTGTTTTTTAACGATGACGTAACATTTATTTTGGTCTTTATTCTTTCAATTAAAATAAATGATTAAAATTTGTAATGCAAAAAGATTTGATTAATTACTTTCGTAATTATTATGATATGATCATGAAGTCAATATTACTTACTACTAATACTAATCGGTCTTTATTACAAAAATACAAATTTTCAGTAGCTTCTAATCTTGTAGTAGTGCACTAAAATCTCGTTTGATTTTCATTTCAATTATTATTTATAGTAAGGTACGTACGTAGATTGTGGTTCTAACCATTTTTGTACATTGAATTTTAATTTTTATAATAAAAATGAATTCTTTCAGAGTCTAATGGGTGTAGTGAAGAGGTTTTTTACGTATTCACACAGTTATTGAAAAATATTTCAACGTTTTGGCGCCAGTAGAAAAGGTGGCTTTCGTAGTTGTGCAATTGTACACGTTTAGGCTTGCATAAGCATGTCTGCTTAAGACCATAGCTTAAAATAATAATGTATATTATAAAAGAAGTAAGAATATTATAGTCGAGCGTGGCCGGCAATACCCGACAATACCCTACCACGTTAATTTATTTCTTTTCATGACAAAATACCAACAATCATACTTCGTTTCTGTCTAAAAGCGTACTTTTTCCGACTGTATGGAGAGTATGAAAAATTGCCCCAAAAAAATAGAGCGACATGATCCAAGTTCGATACAATTGATTTTTATGTCAAACTGTTATTATGGGTTAATTATCACTGCGAAATATTAAAAACTGGACTGCCTTCTCCATATAAAGGATTATAATTCGTAGAAATGATTATATAAGACATGAGTTCAAAACATCGGCTCATCCGAACAAAATTTTTTCACATCAATTTAGCATGTCAAAATACGTTTATTCGGGGAGCAATTTTTCGAGCAATTTTGCAAATTGCAAATTTTTTTTCTTGTAGCGAGAACGCTGTACTCCATGATAGCCCTAATATCGTATTGCATTCAACAAGTCAACTAACGTGGTCCAAATTTAGGGTGCAAAAATAGGCCTACATTTTATTATACATTTATTATTTTATATAACGACTTATCAAAATAAGGCGTTATATGGGGAATGAACGAAAGGGTTGTCCGGTCCGTAGCATTTTCAGTAACGCTCGTTTTGGGCCATAACACGTCAGTGTACCAGATTACATGAAAATAATTCAATAATTGCAACCTTTAGGTTAACGACAAGAATACACGGACAGTTATCTGGCGGACGTACGGACAGACAAGCTTGGATCGATCCAGAAAATGATTTTGGACGGATTGATATAATAAAGGGAGGGTATATCTCAAGACTTACTGGATGTTACATATGCCATCAATTTGCAAAAAGTGCGACCTGTACGTTGAACAAAAATTTACATGACCAGATGTATATGCGGACGTATATTCTTCACCCAAATTACAAAATAGCTCCGAGTCGATTATGAAGCGTGAGCTTACTTCGAATCTTGCTGGGTTTTGTGTACATCCGCACAAACTTGGTATACTTTTATCACAAGGAGTTTGATCGCCAGCAGCTTGTATTGTAAAGCAATTTTAAGCTTATCTTTCCCATCTTCCCCAATTTTCTAGGATAAAGGTGATAGGTACAAAAAAATTCGCCCATAGCCGAATATAATTTTCTTACTCGTTTAGTTTTAGCAAATTTTAATACATACGCAGAGTACATATAGACGCATTACTAACTTATGTAGGCTTTAAAATATAGATTAGTGCAGTGACAAGTTATTTGCAGTGAATAAAATATGCGGTTGATGCAAACAATTTGACTTGAGAATAATATTTAATTTTATTTACAATAAACAAATGTTTTTTTTAATGTTTTTCTATCGAAGCCTATTTTCCGAATGAATGCAATTATTTTCATTCAACAACAAACAAATAGTTTTAAGTTTATCGTCGTCTAACTTTAATAAATAGATAGCTTATAGCGATTTTTTATCAAGTGTGTGGGCGATTGGCTTTCTCAACACATGGAAGGGATTTTTTCAATTGCAGTTTACGCGGTTATTGCAATTCGATCCTAAGGTAAGGTGTACAATGTTGCTAACATAATTTTTTTAAGCGAAGCGACGAACATCTCTAAAATCTTTCGTAGGAAACCTCCTTCAAAATTCTATAGAAAGTTAAGCACGTAAAGAAAGCTGAAGCTTTTCTAGTAGCTAACGTACGAAAATCTTGATGAATCTGTTTACAAATAAAACTGGCATGTGTGAAGTAACAATAATTAGAAAAATATATATGTATAGAAAATTTCTTAAGAAACAAATATATACATTATAGTCAAGCAAGGCGGACTATTAAATATCCTAAATCACTTCGCATAGTGAAACTCTTCGTTTATTTTCGTGACAAAGCATCAAAAATTTTGTATCATGCTTTTCTGTAAAGATATACCTTTTGCGGAAACTTTTCCATATAGGAGAAGGCCCGAAAAATGAATTGAAGCGGACCAAAGTGTATTCAAATATTGAAACTTGCATGTCGAAAATAAAAATACATGTACACGCGACAGATAGGACAAACAGGGAGATGGACAAAGAAGTCCAAATCGATTCAGGAAATGATTTCGAATCGATCGTTTTAATAAAAAACAAGTAAGAAAAGTATAGTCCGGCCAAGGCCGACTATTACACACCCTATGCAATTCTTACACTTCGTTTAATACAGAAATTCGTTCATCCCCGCGATAATGCGTTAAAAACTATACATTATTTTTATATGACGGCATAGTTTTCATGAAAGTCCTTATATTGGCGAATGCTCAAAACGTCAACTAACGTGATTTCAATTTTAGTAAAGTCAATTTATTTGTCAAAGATTTTCCTAATTTTCCACTTGCTACAAGTTCGACTTTGCTGGCATAGAAAGGCTTGCTTTTCATGAACGTCCTTTCGTATGGGTGTGTCTAAGTGAAAAACTGGTTTGATCCAAATTTTAGATCAAATTACTCTTACGAACCAATTTTCATTACAAAATATCAAAAATTGGACTTATTTCCCATTAAGACCTTTATATTAGGTAGATACCCCAAAACTGAGCTACGTTGTGCAAATTCGCTAAGATTATTGTTTAGGTCAAATTATTATTATGCGCGAATTTTCATCAAGAAATATTGAAAATCAAGTCTTCTACCCTAAAAAGATACAGCTCACCTTAGAACGTTTATACAGGAGAGGGTTCAAAAAATTGCCCCCTATAGTCATAATTTTTTCACACCAATTTAGAACGCCTAAATACTATCTTATCGCGAAATTCTGAAAATTAGGATAGTAATAAGGCGTTGCGTGGATAGTGGTCCGACCCGAACCATTTTCAATAGCATTAATTATTGGGTCAAAATAGGTTAGTGTATCAACTTACATCAAAATGTTTCAAAAATTGCACTCTGTAGATTGTACATACGAAAACAAAGCGGACAGACGTACGGATCTATCGTAAGCCCTTCTATGGATAGCCTACGGCACAACTTAATGTGCCGCAACCGGTGGAGGGTATAAAATGTGGGTCTATGTTAAGTCATTCTGAGTGCTATTTACCGTAACCTCACGAACTTAATATAGATATAGGGAATAAACAACATAGTTAACTGTTATTGTAATTTAGATCTCAGTCCACTTTAAAAATGCGTATTTCGAGGCATTGCGACATTTTACTGAGTTTTTATTGTTGGGAACCCAAAGGTAGGAATGAAGACGTCTCGTTCAGAGCCATTGGAATCCCGCCTAAGACATTTATGTACGTTTCAAATCAATGATCATATCGCACCATCTGGGCCCTTTTTTACTTCCCTAAAAAACTAAAGCTTAAACCCTTTGTTAGGAAATCCAAGTATACCTGCATCTCTCAAAAAAAAAAGAAGCGAAACTTTCAGATATGATTCAGATATTGACCTGAAAAACGGTTACTAATCCAAATCAGATAACACGGTCTCAGACTCAGACTAAAGGAAAAACGTTCTTCTCTTTTACTTACTTAACGGGGAAGATCAACCCACGTAATAGCCGAAAAAAAGGACTTTTCTTTGACAACTCTTATCGTTTACGGGATAATTTAAGGCAATAAACAAACAAATTGATTTTTTTTAAATATTACGATGGCTTTACTTACGTAAGAAGCTAAGCACTCAAAATTGAACTCAAGTAGAATACAAGTTCAAACTTTCTATTGTTTGTTTGTATATAATTAATTGTACGATAATTAATATTTGTAAATAAAACTGCTGCGCTTGTTTTCATTTTTATTGTTTGCTTATAAAAAAAATATAAAAAAAATATATAAATAAACAAAATATGAATTACATACCAAGCAATACTTAATGAATGAATGAATGGTAATACGCGACCACTAATTTTCAAATTATTTAAAATTCATTACTTTTTAGTGAAATTATCAAAGTTTTCATTTCATTCCAAGTGAAAATATTTCATAATCGTTTTGACAGACACTGCTGCTTATATGAAATAAAGATACGGTCGTTAATTTACAGAGTAAGCAAGCAACAGGTTGGTGAAGTGCGTAAACGCGCATATCCATTATAAAATTACCAGTCTGTCAGTCGTTACTCACTCAGTCATGCGGCACTTTAGCGATTTTGGTTTCAACCAAAGAAAGCAATCAAACGCATAATTTTTGCACACACGCCAAAGAAAGTCATATAAACTGTAAAACACAGGTTAAACACTTTTCTTGTACGTACTTACGCTGTACTGCAAAAAACGGGTGCGTTTTCCACACAAAAAAAAACAAAAAAACTAAAAAAATTTGAAAAAAAACAATAATAAAAATGTACTCGCCGCAGGGCGACTGCTGTGTACCCACCTCATTATGTAGACTTTCAATAAATTGTTGTCCATAGCCAGCCTAAAGGTCAATAAGACAATTTTCTTCTTGATGGTGCTAATTAATGGCGGAGCAAATTTCATGTTTGTTACTATTACAAGTTACCCTCAGCAAATGTTCACATTTGTTAAAAAAAATTTTCGAAATTTCTTCCAAGCAACGGTTTCATTACTTTTTGATTTTTCTATTTCCTTTTTCTCAACCGTGAGTCCGACAGATGGCTATCCCAAGCCAAATTGATTCAGCGTTCAGTGACGGTCAAGACCACTTTAACGATACGATTTCAATCAAAATTGTATTGTCTTTCTTAGGTGTGTTCGGTATCCATATACACAGTTATCATGAACGTTTGGATATGTTAATCGCTCTCATACCGTCTCACACGGCTCTCCGTTACTCGTACAGTTCGCGAAAGAGGCAAAAAAGAAAGATTTCGTCTCAGCGGCTCAGTGAATAAGGGAGAAAAATTGACGTTTTCGTGTTCTAAAGCCAGAGTAAAAGTGATCGGTTAGGGTGGTTTCCCACGCTGGCGGCATTATTATCGGTTCGCATATCGTTGAAAATGAAATGCCAATACGCCAGTGATATAAATGTAGAACGCTACAGATCGATGCTAAGGAATTACTTATGACTTGAATTGGAAGATGTCGATGTACGCACTATCGGATTCCAACAAGAGAGAGCTATATACCACATGGAATACCAAACAATCGATTTATTACTACATGTCAAGTGTAGTGAGGCGGAAATTTCAAGAAATTCCCATATCGAAGGTCGTCTGAAAAGCTATGATTAAATATTTTTAAAGAACTCCTCGCGGATTTTTTCAAAATCGTTAATCTACAGCAATAAACGAGATTTGTTTTCATGCATTAGAAGCGAATATTGGCGAAATTATGGCCGTTACGGTTGCTATACGACGAGTTCTGTTCACAAATTAATTGCGTCGCCTGTACATTAAAAGATAAGAAAAGTTTCTGCTTTTGTGCTCGTTCTTCCTCCCTTGCCGTTTTTCTAAACAGACCACAGGTATGACAAACACTTTATGGCATATCTGATACACAGTTTCGAGAGTTAAAAAGGGACTTATATAAGTAATACTCTCGTTATGTTATGTGTGTGCCTCGAGACAAATTTCCCGAGTCGTTCGGAAATATATGGGAAAATTAAAATTCCACACTGATATTTTCCATACGCTCGTTTGCGCAAGCACAGCATTATTGTCAGGCAGAAATATATCGCAAGGATTAGACGACTTGGGCATTTCCATCGATCATTCCATTTGTATTGAGGATAAATAACTTTCCTCGCCTCGTTGATCGATAGGGGTTGCAAGCAAAATGCATGACAAAATCCACATACCTTCTACCATCTTAAGACTACATTGGTGGGGACGATAAAAATTAAAAAATAAAAACAGATTAAGCAATAAATGCGGGAATTTATTTGTGCGTGTAAGTGCACCATCCAAGGCCAATTGTGCTAAAACTGGCGTACAGCCAATAAACCAGATGCAGTAGCCGGGCCAAAAACAGAGGCGGCAACATATGTTATTTTAAACTCTAACAATGAAAACAGTATTTACACAAACTCAAAAGAAAAAAAAGAAAAAAATTTGCGGTTTTGTTAAACAACAACAATGTATAAATAAATAAATAATAGTAATTTTTGTTGTTTTTGTCATTTGTTAAATGCTTTACATTTCTTCTTCTGTTTTTTGTTTTTCTTCTCATTTTTTATTCTGGTTGAGTACTTCGACAGTGAAAGCCTTCAGCCTACTATTACCAACTATTCATTGTCAACAACTGCAATTTGTTCGTAGCAATATATTCGAATAGAACTACTACGATTACTATAATTATTGCTACAATTACTACTGCTGCTTCTACTGCTCCGATTTCTCATATTCGTATTGCTACTACTACTACCACTAGTACTGCGACTACTATGTTTACTACTGCTACCACTGCTGCAGTACTACGATCACCACTGTTAGTAGTTCTACTAGTACTGCTAATATTATTACTACTACTACAATATATATATATATATAGACAGTAAAATGGCTGGTGTTAAATGCTTTGCCAGCTGACTAAATTTGAACTGAGTTTACTATAAACAAATTCATAAACGATTGATTTTTTATGGGTGAATGCTTCACATGGCATCGATTGGTTGGTTTATTTTATCGCGGCGATACCCATAAGTACTGACTATAACTATACGCTGTTTACCGGTATGTTGCGGTCTATTCGCTACATCTCTGTGTCTATACAACTACATCATCAAGTATAGGCAGTTGGGTGTATACGGTTTAGTTGTTTTTTTTTTTTCTTCATTTTATTATATATATGCTTGTATGTGTGTATGCATTTATGTTCGTTGAGGTGCGTTTGTTTTTTTACTCTGTTTGCAATCATATGTGTGCCCCTGCCCATAGCAGCAACCAGTTTACCATTGACAGTCATAGTGTTTAGTTTAGTTTTTGAACCTTCAAGTCTACGAAATAGCTTTTTATCATCATCCTGTACGGTGTGCAGTTTACATGTTTGTGTAGTTGTGTTGATCATATTCAAACAAATTGTTTACCATAAATATTAAAGATATTATTTATTATTATTATTTTTATTTTTTTTTTTAATTCGTTTTTGCTTTTTTTTTTTTTTTGACTTCATAAACTGCTCTAAACTGACAACAATTTTAACTAATAATTTGCGTAACGCACGCATCGGTTTTATCAGTTTATTACCAGGTGTCATATCTGAAAGTCGCTTGCTGCTAATATTTTTTGAACAACAAGTGCTTAAAAGAAAAATTTTTCTAATTTTCTAAAGTGTTTATTTTTTTTTTAATTGATGCCTATATAAAAAAGAAAAAAAAGCGCCCATTTCGGTAAGTTTGATCTTTGTTTTGGATTTGCTATCGTAGGTAAGATAGCGAAGTAGGAAATAATCTTTACGTTTAAATTCTTATCAAACATTATAATGAGTAAACCACAAAACTAGTACCAATTGCTTGCTTACTACTATTACTAACACTGCTACAACTCGCCCGTTATGGCATTAATACAAAATTGTAGCTTTTTTGTAAATTATGCGTTAAAGTGAAGTTAAAGTTGTTGCAGGTCGTGTACTAATGATAAGAATGTAATGAAAAAAAACGTTTTTTTTTTTTTTTTGCAGTTATAGGCGTTGCGAAGCTGCATTAAAGGCATATGCGGTCAGTTTAAACTTTTTATTTTAGTAGATAGGCAAGTAGCTTCACCTAATAGGTGGAAGGAGGACACAGACAGAGGGATAGATGGCCGCCGCAGAGGCAGAAAAAAAGTGACTTGGACTGAGCGCAAGTAAGAACGGACAAGCGATTAGCTACTTAGAGGTGGAGATGGAAGTATAAAGCTATGAGTAGGCATGGGCATGAGTAAACCAATTCAAAATTGAACAACGATACATATATAATGATCAATCGCTCAAGCTAAGCGAACTGGGGTGGTATCCCCTACACGGTTTGTATACCTCGTGGAAACCGCAAGTTGCCCTCGAGGCAGAGGGGCGAATGGGACGGGGAGACGGTGTCGTATGGGGGTGAGGAACAACAGAACAGATAAATATTACGTTGCACATACTTTCGATAGCCACATTTGAACAGACATTCATTCACAATTATTTATATATTAGTATATATATACAGACGTCATGAGATTTTTCATTATGCCTTTATATTACATACGGAATAAATAAATTAATACAAATTCATTTTACTGTGCTGGGCAAAACAGCAAAGAAGCACAGCCCATGTAGCTATGTAGCCTGCGCGCCGTTAGCTATCTACATACATAATACATTATATTAATCGCTTTAGAGAACTTATCAAACTTAGTATTATCAATATTTTCATTCACTCTACGCGTCCATAAAATTAGTTCATTTTTACTGAGTTTTATTTTCGAAAATTGTAAGAAAATAAAGTACGATTAGTTAACTGTTGTATTACTGCTGACGTTGAAATGATTGCTAAATACGTAGCGTGTTCTCGAAAGATTAGGTAGAACCAAATGAATCTCACAATTCTTTTCTTTACATCTGCCGTTAAGCACCCACCAAAAGCTTCGTCTTATGTTCTTATTGTCACAACGTTTGCAATCCACAGGCGCCTGAGATAGGCTCACTAAGGTATATATCTTGATCAATTTTAAATTCTGAATCTATTTAGACATGTTCACGCTGTTCGTCCATTTATCGAACTGTGTAAATGTTATTGGTAAACATTTTCCCGATCACAACAATTTAAATATATCAGCTTCACATGTGCCATGGGTTAAATCAGCCAAACGACTCTCTTACAGTACAGTATAAACTGAAAGGACCTTCACTATCAAAAGCGAAAGAGTAACGTCTTCGGCCCATATTCATAATCTTATAAGCAACGATGACAATTGTCATTTATTTTCATTAGGTGATCCTACAGGTCCTCTACGAAAATGAACAGAATCGATCCCGGCCATGCAATATTAAAAAAAATCTAAATTTATATACTATTCCATCTTTCTTTATATACCACTTACGGTACAGGGATATGTTAAGCTTATGCGAATGTATACAACAGGTGGAAAAACTTGAGATAAACCCACCTTCTGTTACAACGGTCGATTCAGAGAGTGGTTAAGAATCTGCCGGTCTGTCCACCTTGTCTTCTTTTGTTCAAACTGACGTTAATTTTTTTTTCAATTTGTAGGATATACGTGGAAATTTTTATCGTGTGTCTACTATGGTGGTCTACGAGTTTTCTCAGTTTAGTCGCGTATTGTAGGCCTGTTTTCAGGTCCAGTCTCCAATCGCGATCAATTTAAATCCGATACAGACAGGAATAAGGATACGCTTAAATCGATTCAGAATCGAGCCAATGCATAGATTTTCTCTCTCTGAAGCCACTACTCATTCCCCCAAGCTTCCTTCTGAGTGTTACAAAGGTTTTGAACAAATAATTATACCCCCATTTTTCACCATAGTGGTGCGTATAAGAACTTTAGTTCACGAGATAGCCAAGTCAATCCTATGTAGCAGAAATGTGCAAAGTTTAGATGAGATCCGAGTTCAAAATAGAATTTTTAGAAAAAGCTAGCAGCAGTAATAGATCAAGCGATAGCAGAAATTTCCAAGCGCTCCCAGAATTTTCTGCGATCGAGTTTAAACTTTATGAAAATATTCCCTACAGGGTACTCTTAAATAATCAAGAATGAAAAAGATAAGTTTTCGCAAATTTCAAACCCTATGTAACTCCTTAAACCAGAGAATTTACGAACCGAACAATTTAAGATCTCTGCAAAATGCTCATACAAATGGCTATTTGCCACGGCTTGGAAGTCATCGAAAGCAATATTGTTTTGAAACTGTAGTGGACTTGTGGTTCGTCTTGTATTACCCAGAAATTTGCGCGAAAGACCCCATGTACATTTTTATTCAACATAATCGTATTCAAATTGTCTTCGATCCGTCGATATATCCTTCCGTATGCCTTCGTGCTTGTCGATATCCCCGATTGGCGGAAAACTGGGGTAGAAATCAAAAAGTTGTCGTATACAGTACATTTTTAATCGGCGGCGATAAATCTAATTTAAAAATAGGCGTGATCTGCCCGTCATTACAATTACAATTTATAGTAAATATTAGTGTGAAAGTTAATACAAACTCGGAATTTATTGATATATATTTTTTTCTCAAGATATGTATAAAATAACACACACGCACATAGTATGAAGTAGGGGATCGTATTCTAGGTGTGTTGAGTATGCGTATTCCATATGAAAGTACCACCCTTAAGCTTTATAGCTCAGTATAATCTTGTCTCCACGAATATGGGCAATCGCTTAGATGTATTCCGGGTTGTTACAAACCATATTACAAAACTAATTTATCTCCGTGACAGGTTAGAGACGCTGACTACAATTTATCGAAGAACTGTTCGCTTTAGACTGTCTTAACACAATAACGTAACAGAAATCTCAACTTGAATGTCAACGTCTACAGTCTTTTATTCTATTTTATGGCCAATGCTTTGTGAAACATTGTAAGAAATTCGTCCCTGAAGAGATTAAAATAAATTTTTTTTTTTTAATAAATTTTGCCAATGTATCAGCACCAAAGGCCAAATAAGTATTCTTTTATAGTTCCGGGATGGCTGCTGGTATCGTAAGTACGTTCAACTTTTGCAAGTACACTGTTTGCTTATTTATGTCATTTTAGAGAGACGGTAGCAAGTAAATACTTATACCTAACACAGAGTCGTGTTCACATGTATCTAATTATTTGGCATTTAATTTCTGATTTATTTATTTATTATATAGTTTTATTTTGTGTTGCCATTCTTAGAACCGACATCTGTCATGGATTTCAAAAGCAATAAATTTAAGGGGAAAGTTTCAATTATGAATATCGTTCTTAAGATCATTGCAAGACTCTGAGATACTCTGAATGGTAATAACTGGATGATGGTCTTTACTACAAATGAGTAAATGTTAGTGCGCACTTAAAGGCTTCTTAAAATCAGCGTCATCCTAAACCGAGTGTCGCAATAAAAAGAAATCAAGCGTAATAAAAAGACGCAATGCCGACAACAATTGTTTTTCTAAAATTCTCGCGATGGCATATTTGATGGCATGTCAATGTGTCGCGACAAAGTGGTCAAACAGTTTGTATTCTAACATACAGATTATAAAGAAATGTTTAGCAACAGGTAACGAACATACGCATACGGTTGTAAAAAGGTGTCAGTTAATATATTCCTGCACATAATTTATGACTTTTACGAGGAAATTTTATATGAAAAGCATTTGCTAAATAATAAAAATTAGTTGCTTTTAAACGTCTTAATAACATTTTCTAAGGAAAAGAGGTCAAGAACTATACGAACTTTACATTAATTTTTGAGTAATCCTTTCCACTGCGTATAGTCCTTAGATGTTGACACATACGACAGTTCCAAGTTCTAAACGGTTAAAGTTGTTTTCCATAACCTTCATACACCAATTGAACCCTTACACATACAGCCTTCATAAGCCTCGGAAAAGAGTTTTCAAAATAAAAACGAAATAAAAACATTATAGTGGACCACGGTCCATGATTAAATATCCTACACTACTTTTACTTCGCTTGACTATTCATATAACGGCAGTTCAATAGACGATGTTAGATGGGAAGTGGCCAAAAAATGTTCTAATTCGATCCGAAATTTCACTTAAGCCATTTGCACATCGGTTTACCAAATTTTATAAAAAAATTTCAAAAATCAAGCCGGACAGACGGACAAAAAATGATTCTGAATCGATGTTATCTCGGAGGCGTTGCTTGCTAGTCGTCGAGTATTGATAAAAAAACAACAACAAAAATAAAAAATTTAAATAAACAGAGCTTGCAGACATTTCGTAGCCAAACAAGTCAGATATATTTCAATCGATGAAACTTTGTACTTTTGGTCCGTAGTGAGGTTGTCTTTAACTACTGTTGTCGTCAATTGCCCAGCGAATTTGCCAATGCAATCGCCAATCAATGTACAGGTAACTTTTGCCATTGTGTGTCTGCACCTGCCCAATAGATTTGATCAGCCGGAATCTTTTAACGATCCTATAGCCAAATTGTCTCTTTGTGCAAGGTGGGGCCTAAGGAACACCTGCAATTATTTAGTGTTCCTGCAATATTCGGTTTGGTATAACTACAGCCACCATGATGCCAGGAAAAATACGATCAATCTTTGTGCATGCGACTCATCAATTTGTCCCAACTGTTTCTGTAAAAGAAAAAAAGACGGACGGACGTGGCTAATTGAACTGAACATTCGATCAAAATCACGGGCCAATCATGACTAATATGTATATAAATTAAGTAGTATATATAATGCACACATCTGATGTGGGTTGTGAAAATGAAATGACATAACTGCTAAAAATTCAACTTTTAATCCTTCGATACAGAGACGAGGGATAAGCGAAAAATTAAATAACACATTCCCTATATAAGTGCACTATGTACGTATCTAAAGTAACTGTATTTGATGCAAAAGAAGGAGCACACGGGTAGATTTGATTCAACTTGCTTGCGTATCTCGCTGTGTTCGAATTCCAACAGTTGCAATAACTTGAGGATGAAATTTTACATCGGATATGAATACGCTAACAAATACGCCCACCATGGATTGGCCGCCAGTCATGCTTTTATACGAACGAAAATAACAATAGAAAAGAAAACAAAGAGGAATACAAATCTTAGATCTTCGTATCCACTTACATGAATGTCATGTCATGTGCTGTAATGAAATATCTTTTTGTTAAAACAAAAGCAAGAGGCGAAGAAGAAGAAGAAGAAGCTGAAGAAGTAACACAAACTCAATGCATAATAACTCAAGAGCAATTTATGACGGCATGAGACATCTAATGATGATCATGATCTTCTTCAGATTAAACCGATGCATTTACAATCGAACAATGACTTTCATAATCATTCGCTGAGGGCAGAAACGCACACACATAACTGATTTCTAATAGACGATAATTTCACATATTATTACTTTCCCAAGATGGCTAATAATATATAACATTTTTGTTTCACTCAGGGCGTACCTCAACGGTCTTAAGCGTGCATGCAATGCCTTCTATTTGCAACTAATCGGAAAGAAGACTACAAATTACTAATGAAGACCATTAGCTTCCGGACGCGTAATAGTGCTTAATCAATAAATTCTAATCTACGGCAAGCAGCAGCATCACGGACAGCCGGAAGCTGCTTATTCTTTGTCGTTGACAATTTTATTGGCATGGAAGCTTTCTAAAGTATCTATAAATGCTCTTTCATCTTAGACCTTTAAAGAGTTCGATTATCAAAATCTAATCCAGACTTTGAGGAGTAAAATTATGCAAAAGATCTGCGGATATTATAATTATATAAAATGGGCGCTACGGCGGGGCAAATCTATCATTTCATTTACTTGAATATAACCGCTTCCTACTCTTATGTCCATAGCAGGAGTTATACAAGATTTATCGAAGGTTTGATAGGGATTGACAAACGAGCCGGAGACCCCGTCAAATACAGATAGCTTTGATATTTGTTCGTCCGTCTTCAGTAGAAGCAATTGAATAGGTACAGATCGATGCATTTATATTTAACATATCAGCGGCTCACGAAAGTTGACGGTGTGCGAGAATGGATCTACTATGACTATTTCGCCTCGAAACCACAAAGTTTCTGCCGCGGAGCAGAGTCCGCAAGTTAGGTCGATAAGAGGCAAAAGGCCATAAATAGTGATGGTAAATATTTCGATTATTAAGTTTTGTAACAAAATTTATTTGTACACCTGATAAAAGTGAAATTCATGTCTCTGTCCTCTAACTCTAATAATCTATCTCTCTGCTGCCTCTTTGTTGCGATTACGGTTACGAGTCTCAAACGTAGCAATAGAAATTTATTCACAAATAAATTCTAATCATTTCGGCCAGGATATGTGCAAAAATCAGCTTAATCGATCTTAGGAGCAGACAAGATTTTAGAGCAAGTGCTTAGATTTTAGAGCTTAAGTAAGCGTTAGAACCAAGGTGAGAGATGAGTCGTAAAGTTCTCCTCCATAAAATTCAAATGCTCAGCTCGACAATTAGCAAATCGAACCACTTACCAAGAATTGGAAAACACATATACAAGTAAGGCAAGCAAATTGAAAATGACTTTCACTTCATATATATATTTATACGTATACATCAACGAGCCAGTGCGGAATGTATTGAAAGATACAATCTAAGAACGTAGGATAGAATCTATTTTACTATTCTTATAAGGGATTCTAATGTGACGAATTACAATGTAAAGTCAGGTAATGTTCAGTTCGTCTCCGTCCATTACGAGTTTTCTCGCTACCTTGTTCGGACTTGAATAGGAAATCAGCTCAAGATAGAGGCATACATTCCATGTTCCTTAGCGGACATTGTGCAAAGTCATTCGATTAATTTGACTATACGAGCGCTCAGTATGCACGCAAGCCATTGCTCATGGTTACAAGTCAAACATTTCTAAGCATTCGTGCGTTTACAATGATGATGATTTGAAGATGGTTGAACGATAACGAACAACGCGTCCAGTGATAGCAATATTTACAAATTTCACACTTAAATTTATATCATATACCTAAACACGTACATGTATGTATGTATGTATGTAGGTATAAATAAGTAAAGCAAGTGTTGTGTTTCTTTTTTTTTTTTTTTTTGTACTGCAGTGTTGTGTTGTAAATGTATACATAATTCGGATAATTGTATAAAAGTGCAATCAAAACCACTGAAAATTTAAACTTTCATTTTCATTTGAAGTAAATGAAAACAAAACAAAACAAAAAACAGCAAGAAACAAACAACAAAATAAATATAAACAACAAAATCGTGAAGAATATATGGCATGAAACTAAGTTTTTGTTTATATACATATATATTAAAAAAAAACAAAAAAACCACACAAACATACACGTATATGCTAGCTCGTTACATGCAGATGATGTGCAAAACGTTTATAATGAACGAAAAGTACATTCACTTGGGAAATTAATTTTTTGTGTTTTTTTTTTTTTTTAAATACATAATATATTGGTGTTGGGCACCTTTGCTGCGAAATATAAAAACACTACACTCTACTGCATACTACCACACCACACTATTACCACGCTGATGGTATGCTATTATATATTATTTTGTTAAACGCTAAACGAAACAAAAGCGAAGAAAACTAAAAGCAAAATACAAAACAAAAAACGGAACCATTTGCTATAGAAATGGTGGTAAATTAAAATCAATTTGCCTGGTGTGGCAGCAGCAATTGTTGTTGTTACATATTTCAAGCAATCACCAGCAAAACGGTTACAGCATTATATCTCTATCAACAATAACAATAACAATAATAACAATAATAATAAATAAATAAATAAATAAATAAATTGACAATTGTTTTATTTGAAACACATAAACAACAATTACAACGACAGCAGTTAGCAGCAGCAGCAGCAGCAGCAACAAAAACTGTTTGAAATCGTAGAGAAAGGGTCTTTTGTTAATTTTGTTAATATTGAAATAGAAAGGGTTTCCTTTCGCATGTTGCATGTTGCATGTCGTACATTGTATGTTGTATGTTGTATGTTGTATGTTTTTTCCCTTATTCATTTTCGTCATCATCATACATAAACCATTTTCTTTGTCTCTTATGCGGTTTTATTTTTCGATAACAATCTTAATTAAAATCGCAAGAAAAAAGTAATAAATGCTTTCTGTTTAACAATTTATAGATATTTTAACAGTATTTCCTGTTTACTTTCTTTCTTTCTTTCTCTCTTCCCTTCCTTATTATTATTATTATTATTTTTTTATTTTTTATTTCTATTAATTTTCTTCCTTAAAAAGATCTTTTAGCTGCCTGGGAGGAATTATTAGGTTGGAGTGAAAATGCTGTTACCCCTTGTAAAATTCAAAAAGAGTTGAGCGATTTGAAAAATGCCCTAAATTGTATGTGCAACAAATCATCATCTGAGCTATTAGACACAGAACCAGATCTTCACATCGCTATCGAAAATTTGGAGGTAAGCCATATATAAAAAAAAAGTTAATTATTTTCAAAATACTTAAGAATTATTGCCAGAAATTCATAAACAGTCAGTTTCAGTCGAGTTTGGGAAAAATGCTTTTTAATCCCAACCTTGCCACACGTGGTCACTTCAAGTGCGTTTCAAACTATGTACATAATTCTTCTTCTTTCCGCTTTCATATCTTCAAACAAGTAAAGACAATATCGTTGGGCAATGCCCTACATCAGCCTACAGTTATCCGTATATTGACTTTTCAAAGTAAGGCTTTATATGGGAAGTGGTTGTAAAAGTGCTCCGCTCGGGCCCATTTTCAATAGCGCGACCTATAGATTGAACACAAGAAAACAGGTAGACACAAAAGCGGACAGACAAATTTCATTCTCTAAATCGATCGTAATAAACAGGTCTGGATCTATTTCACATACTTGTGGGCATTGTTTACATCTGCACAGACTTAACATATCCTTCTACTGTAGGTGGTGTAGAGTATAGGAATTGTAGCAGGCTTTGGCTGATTTTTATTGATATTATACTCGCTAGGCTTCATCTTGAAAGGGTTAAAAAAAAAAAAATGACAATTAAACTTGGATCTAGTAAACTTATCCCATTTTCATACGAACATTGAAATAATATACGTGGAGACTTTTATTGTTTCATATATAAGATTTAAAATTATAGTGTAGGGTATAAAACGCTGAGTAGTATCAAGACAAAGGCCCAACAATATCAGAGCACATAATCATGATGACTAAGTGAGATCAGGCGACAAGGTGGTCTGTTATTTTTATTTGAATAATGGATTTCATGATCTCATCGCTAATGTAATAAGTTGCAGGAGTTTTCTTGAGATCGGCCGCCTCGCAATCACAATCGCCATACACCAATCATTTTGAAATTGCTTGCTTTCAACATTCTCAATTTATTTTGAAACACTCTGCACTTGAACGACTAAAGACATTTATTCAGATTTCAACATCCAAAAATTCATCTAATCGAAGCAACCTAATAAAACACTCTTTAAGTAAATTGTTGCTGCGTCAGCGCTTGGAACTTGTTTAACTTTAATTATTTCATTTATATAAATTCATTACATAATACATTCATTCATTCCGCTCTATACAAATTTTCACTTTGTTTTTGTTTTTGTTTTTGTATGTGCATATTCTTGTTGCATTTCGTTTTGGCTTTGAATTGACAGAAAGAAGAAGGCCAATTGCAAATGTACCGTGGCAAAATGTTAAAACTAAATGCCTCTGCACACAGTTGGCTGACAAAGCAAGAGAAACGTTTAAATAATGCATTGGAAGAGCAGCAGTTGAAGGAAGCCGCTGCCAAAGTCAATAACAATGAATTAATCGAAGAAAAAGAGGAAATTGAGTCCGAACAACAATTGACGTTACAACAAGAAGTACAACAGCAGCAGCAACAACAACAACAACAACAACAACAACAACAACAACAACAACAGCAAAAGCAGCAAGAAAAGCAACAAAGCAACGACCATAACACTACTCTTACGATGATGGTAACTGATAGCAATGGCAATCAAGTGGAATCGTTTACGGCAGCCACTGCCACCACAATGTCCGCGAGTACGATGGCAGCAGCACCACCAATAACAACAACAAAAACGACAAATACAAATGATAAGCCGTCGAATTTAAATATGTTGATTAATTCTGAAAAAGAACTCCATAAACATTTAAAGGATGAAGTCGCTGAGATGTATGAGGCCTGGGATCACGCACATGCTCGGTTCGAATTATAAATCTTTTGTTTTCTTTTCACTTATCATTTTCTATGTGTACTATCAAGTTTCAACATTTTAAAAATTATTTTTTTTTTTTTTTTTTTTGGAAATTTTAGTATCAGTAAACAGTTGGAAGTATTAAAATCGTCATCGACTGCTTTGAGCCAATTGGAATCGGGTCTTTCTGAATTCAAAAAGGCCTTAGTGCAGGATCGTAGCACATTGCAGGGCTTGGAGGGAGCTTTGAAAAAAGGTCAGCCTACTCCTGATGATTTGGAAAATGTGAAATTGGTAGCAAAACTATTATCGGAGAAAGTTAACGTAAGCCAGGAGCAAGTAAGTTCTTAAAAATATTGATGCATTTTTAGATATTAAATAAAGTGAAATTTTAGCTGTCTGCTGTTCAGGGTTATTTGGATTCTAATCAGATTTTGCATTTCACGCGTTTTACTGCTTCTAATGGTTCCCTGTCCGATTCGGGTATTTCCGACGGCGGCACAACTTCAGATGGCGGTCTGTCTGAGCACGAACGCCATTTAGGTTTTTTGAGACGTTTGGCCAAGCAAGTGGAATCTTTGGCGCCGGGCAGCGAAGCCATGAAATCGATTGCAGCCCGCGTGGAAGCGGCCGAAGCTGAATTGAAGAATTTCCAGAACACATGTCGTGCCTTAATTGTACGCACAGTAGTTTCCCAACAAAATAAGCAACAACAACATGAAAGTAATACTGGCATCAAGTTGAATGGTATCAAATTGACTGAGAAAGTAAGACAATCACCGCAGCATATTGATCAAGAAAAGCGAAAATCGAATGATTTGCACGGCTCTGATAATGGCAGACGAAGCAGACGCCGATTACGTTGCTTGCCGAGTAATAATTCACATATAACACAAAATAACGGTTTACAAACAACGCCCGACGATGATGATCCTTCCGATGATCCAAGTTTAACTTACGAAATCGATTCTTCCGATGATGATCAAGCACCGAAACGAGGCTGGGCCTGGCGTATCGCTCGCGTAGCTGTGCCTATGCAATTGGCCTTGTTTACCGTATTCTGCGCTGCTTGTCTAATGCAACCGAATTGCTGTGACAACATTAACAATTTTTCAATGAGTTTTACACCGCAACTTCGTTACATACGCGGTCCCCCACCAATTTGAAATAACCGCAACGCGGAAAGATATTTGATGACACAGGGTCATATTATCGTTATTGTAAGGCTCTCCAGTTTTAAGCTAAATGATGTCCAAAAACCCTGCAGTTTATATCAAAGATTTGACATTTAAGAAGCAGACAAAAAGTTTTGCTAAAGCCTAAAACGGTTAATGAGGAGGGGAAACGGTTCCACAAAACATAAATTATATGCAAAATGTGCGTCGCTTTAAGAGCGGCTTAAATTAGCCTTAAATAGCATTAAATTGTTTATAAGCAACATAGTGAGTGTGGGTGGGTTAGTAGGTGTGGGTATGAGTGTTAAGAAAACCACAAAATTATGTACTTAGGTTTCTCTTTTTTTGCCCCACAGTTCTGTTTAATGGGCAGATGATAAGAGTCAAACGAAAGTATTACAGCAAACGTAAAATTAAACGCATTTGACTTTTCAAGCAAAGAGAAGAAAAAAACGCAAAAGGTAAAGCAGAAGAAAAAACGCCTTTTCTTGCAAAACAAATGATTAATAAGAATGTCTGTTAAAGAATTCGTTGACAACATCAATCATTTCGTTTTAAAGGATCGCTGCTCTAATGATGATTTCATCAAAAAAACAACAAGAAAAATGATTAACAGAACATCGTCACACGGCTGCGATGTTATAAATACCGATAAGAAATGCAACATCAATGCTTTTTAAAGCTTTACAGAGCTTTCATGTCGCTCTAAGAACGATTGCCCAAAAAAAGTTTTAAAGTTTCTTTTAGATTTTATAAGCCAAAAAAGAGAGAAAGAAAAAAGCACCAACCGATAATAAGTAAAAATTTTGAATATCTTCGGAATTGTTAAAAAAATGTATTCCATCATCATATTTAAAGATTTTTTTTATATTAACTTTATTTTAGGAGCGCTCAAACTATTTAAACGTAAAAAAAAGAAAACACATAATTACTACTTTTAACCTAACTTTTCCAAACGAGATTAACGAGTGCACTGTGAAAATGAAATTACCTTCCGCGAGAAGTTTTGAAATGTCATATCATAATATATATACAGAAGAAAACTCGTATAGGAAAATCATTAAAATGAAACACAAGTCGTGAGAAACTTTTCGCAAATGATTTCTGAATAATTCTAGATTGAACTTTGCTAAAACGCGTCGTATCAATCAGTTTTTTCAAGTAAGTCGGCATTGTTTTTAATTTTCACAGAAAAGGGAAAAAAAAACACTGTCTCTCTTAAAACAATGAATGCAAAAGTTTTAGAAACAAAAACACTGCCTGTAATAATTTACTAAAAGAAAGATGGAACAAGTTTTATAGTAAATGTTAAAGAAAACGAAATCTCCCGAAGTTTTCGTAAAACATAAGCACTTCATCATTAAAAAAATGAGCAAAATAGGTTTAAAAAAAAGCAAAGCATTTTTGTGTAAAAAGAACAAAAAAAGCGCAAGAAAGCAAACAAATCATATTAAATTATCTGCAAGTATGCAAATGTCTTGCCACCACAAATTCCGAATAAGTATGTTTTGCATTTATTTAAAGAAGAAAAAAAAAAGCGGTGAAACATTTTTCCCCCTCCTCCCCCCCGGAAACCACAAAAATGAGGAGAATCTTCAATAGCAACAATAGCAATTGAGGAAGAATGCGATAAAATTCCCGTAAAAAAAAAAAGAAACACTTGGACTGAAAAGCTTACATACTTCATTTTTTTTAAAGGCAAGATGTGTATTAATATAATTAAATGGAACGCACTTTTCTGTTATAGAGTTTGCTTAAATACCAAGCATTAAGTCTGCGTTAAACAAAAGAGGAGGAGTGCCTTAAACAAGCAATAAAAATTTTATATTCAGTTCTTTTTTATATATGTAGTGAAAACAACAATTTTTGTATAGACGCTATACACTCAAGAAACAGTTCTGGAACCTCAGTCAGAAATTTCATGTGGCACCAATCGATCGGTCGAAGTCGCCAAGCGGAGACCTCAAGAGGTCAGTAAACGGATTAAATGCTTTCACGCAACTTCCCTTTACTCGGTTTTTAAGAGCAATATCAGATCACGAAATTATTATGCCATTTTGCATTGCTAGATACAATGCAGATTCAAATCGAATATTTCTTATTAATCACTAAGATCAACGCTTCACTTACTCCGTTCAATCGTGTACAACACGAGACAATGTGCTCCTCTCCTTTTCAAGGTGATTTCATCTTAATCTTAACACATCCTACGTCACTTTTATCCCACCAAACGCAATGGTGCCCACTTTGCTTAGGATTCTTAAAAACGATCAGCTTAAGTAAACAATCCATAAACTTTCCTAAAAACTAGACTCTTTTCAAGGCGCTTCGTCAAATAGTCTCAACGAGGATTGAGAAATCATATGACTTGTCTATTCTTTTGATCCTATCAGCTGTAAAAGATTTTTTCGCGAGTCAATAGCGAGTTTCTTTAAACTAAAATATTGAGTAAAGCCCTTTTAAGCTAAAAAAGAAACCAGAGTTTAAATTGAACAATATTGTACAACATCACCTTCTCCCATCTGTGGAGGAGCAATTGTATTATTATTAACTAGGAATCTATTAGTACTTCGTTATAGTAAGCACTCATTTTAAAATAGTCCGTGAGATTATGTGGAATGCTCTTAAGCAGAAATATTTTAGTTACAATAACCTAAAAATGCAAATGATCGAAAAGATCAAAAAGAAACTCCGATATGCAGCGTCTTTAAATTAAATTAAAGTTTGCTTACATACGTAAAACGGTACATATTTCATGTCTGCTACAAGAGAAGTTCGATTCAAATCGATTAGAGCGGAGAAATAGCATTGCGAGACACTTGCAATTTTTAGTGCGATTACATGAAAGTGCTTTTTTTTTTGTTTACTTAAAAACTTTTCTTGTCTAGTTTTGTTTCGTTTCATTTTATACTTAGAGAAAATCTTATTGGAAATGGTCGAAGAACAGCTGAGTGAAAAATCCCATTTAACATTAAAAAGGAGAAATAATTTAAAATTCACTCTAAATTTACCATGTGTTCATTTAAAGTTTCGTTAACACTTTCAGAAATAAAAAATACATAAGCGACTTATATCCTAACATTAAAATAAAGAAAAAAAAAACTTTTTGTTTTATAAATTTCGTGAAAATATAATTTTCTTCAAACACAATTATGCTTTAGTTATGTAAGGTTTTTGTATTTGTAGTTCATTTGTGGCTTCTCTTAACTTTTTATTTTATTAAATTAGGAAAAAAGAAAAAACTTTTCATTCTTGCAAGAGAAAAAAGAAAAATATTCGTAAATATCATTTTAGTTAATTAATAGTTTATTTATTCTTACCATCATTTGTTTTTTAATACATTTTTTATTCTCTATTGTATTTAACAAAAAAAGAAAAAAATATTCATATTCGTTTTCTAGTGTTCTCTTCATTTGCAAACAATTGTGTAAATGTATTATATTTACGTTTGATGTGTGATTTAAAAAAAAAAAGGCAGAAAGAAATACAAAATCAATAAAAACTCTTTTAGGAAAAAAATCTACTTTATTGAAATTTTATTAAAAGAAATTCAATTCACCATGATACAAAATGGGATAATTTTGGACACAACGGTACCTAATTCCAGTTATTTGTTAAAGATTCGTTACAAAACAGTTAATATCATATAGCTAGGCAGCTACTTCACATTCAATCCCCAGTGGGGATAATTAACTAATTAAGTCTTAAGTGGTGTGTGGTCATAACTTTGTCTGTTCCACTGATAAAGGGTCTCTCTCTCTCTCTCTCTCTCTCTCTCTCTCTCTCTCTCTCTCTCTCTCTCTCTCTCTTTTCCTTGAATCGGGCCATGTCGACCAATCCGGAAAATGATTCTGAATATTGTAATGAAAGATGGGGTGTAACTCAAGTCCGTCTGCTCGTTCCATACGCGAGCATATACTATAGGTGATAATAGCAAAGGCGATAACAATTTTACATTCGATTCGACGAGCTGCACGACCTTACCATAACCATACCATAAATTGTAAACTGTTTCCTTAAGTGAGACGATATTTAAAACCACCTTTTATATGACCGTTGCGAATGAAAATGTCCCGTTTGAAGTCAATGTGTCAATATATCTAGTAAGGGATAGTACTTTACAGTCTTAGGCCTATTATGGGCGCGTTTTTCAACGAACTGCATTAATTTTCACATTAAAACTTCAAGTTGCCCAATTAAAAATTTACTTTAAGTTAGTATCTGCTTCTTATTCGAATTTAAAGATGTTATGAATGAATGGATAGATCCACACTTCCTCCTTACTTCCACGATAGGTAAAAAATCGCTTTCTCTTTATGCAACACGTATTGTAGCATTACAAAACATGCAAATGATTTGCTGTTTTTATATATATACATCCAACTCATTCTTTCAACGGTATATACGTTCCTCAGAAAACCGCGCACTAAAAAATGTAAATCTGTAAAACAATACATGCGACGTATAATAAATTTGCAGATATGTTCCACAACTTTAAAAGATCGTGTAAAATGGGAAAACTCTAAATATTTTCTTAAACAACCGTGCAAAAAAATAATAAAATCCATAATACATAATTATAAAACAATAACAATTCTTTTTTATTGCATATATATTGAATAACTGAATTTCCCGCTTAATTGTAAACTGTGTTTACCTCTATCGCTATTATCTGAACACTTCTGTCATTAATTTCTATCACCATTTTTATAAAAAATCACATCCCCGAGCAAGCGTTTTTCTAAAAAAAAAAAAAAAAAATGGATATACCAAACTTAGCAGTAATAGTTGAGCCTTTTGCAAGTAGACATTAGAAAGGGATATAAAAAAGAAAAAGATATGAATCCTTTTCATCCATTCCATTGTTAGCGGTAATCATACGGAAACTTTTTTTTGTGAAGGTTGCCAGTATAAAAATATTTCGCACACGCCATTCACTGCAAATTAACTATTCCATTAAGTATATTAAATGTTGTCACGCTTTTGCTAAAGTTCTAAAAAAAAGAAGAAAGTTACAACTATCTGCAATCGGGCGATTAAAAGGGAAATGAACTTTGTAAAATCAGATTTAATACTAAGGGAACTTTTGGAAGATCAAAAGACCTTAACTGCATTTTTAGATGCCACATTTGGTTTTCTCAAAAGACAGTAAGCCGTTATTAATACAATAGAAACAAAAGGAATATATGTGTTTTCATACAGCACAGATTTTTATCATATCCAAAAGCATGCGGATGACAAGATCGGGTTTCCTCGAGGCGTGAAAGAGCAAATAGTGATGAGTTGCTTACAAAAGTATGATCCAGAATGCCAAGCTCATCAATTAGCTGCAGACGACATGAATGAAGCACCTCCGGCTTTGGAAGAAGTCGAAATTGTTGCAGAGGAGACCACACAAGCTCAAGATATTCGAGCGGTACCTGAAATGAAAAAATTCAAAGACAAAGAAGCAGAAAGCTATACCACTTCTTTCTCTGAAGTTGATTATAAAAATGGTGGTATTTTCGAAGATTATTGTTGGTCGCAGACACTTAAAGAAATTGAATTACTTATTAAATTACCTAAACAAGTTAAATCCAGCAAGCATATTAAGGTAGAATTGACATCAAATTCAATTTTAATTAAAACTCTCTTGAACCAACCAAAAACTCTAATTAGCGGTCAAGTGTGGTCTAAATTTAAGCATAATGACGCCGTATGGACTGTGACGGAAGGAAAACTGCACATAAGTCTGGGTATCTACGAACAGCATATATAATATTTCCTTACGTACTAGGATAAACTTGTCTTCTTTTACAGATAAATCTCAACAAATATGGTGGGACAAATTGTTTTGCAAAGAACCTTGTATAGATATAACACGAATAGATTGTGAACAATATATAGATGAATTACCAGAATCCTCCCAAGTTGCCATACATAAATTACGAATTCAGGAAATGGAAAAGGAGAAAGCCAATGTTCCCCGATTTCCAGGAGAATTTGGTGGTAAAAGCTTGGAGCAACTCGATCGTCTAAAACAAGCCTGGAATGCAGATGGTTCGCCATTTAAAGGCCAACGCTTCGATCCATCAATAATTAAATTCAATTAAAATATTAAGATAACAATTATACGAAATTAAGAACATATTTTTAATTGCTTTAATAAACAGTAATGGCCACTGCCTTTTTTTTGTTTTGTATGTACGAAAAAAGTTGGCGACGTCTCGGCTATAAATTATTATGAAACCTACTTTGGCAGCAAAATTTTATAGATATTTCATATTTGTCTTCAATTCCTTCTTCTTTTGTTGCAGTTGATACTTTTGATACTCCAAATCGCTACGGTCTGTTGACCAGGCAAAATACATGTAAGCAGTCAACATGGTAGCCAACAAGAGACGGTCCAAACTCATTAAGTTTGTGAACCATAAAATGATAGTTAAACCAATAAAAGAAGGATGTCGGATATGATCGTATAACAGACGTAATTCAAACGATTTGTAAGCCAATGGTTCAGCGTAATTTTTTATATCATAATAAACCTAAAATATAATATAAATATTGGACACAGTCAAATTTAAAAAGTAGATACGGAAGTACCTGCTTAATGCCCAAAATTTCAGGCAAATCCATGATCACGCTGCCTCCAGCTATAATTAGCCAAAGAAGGGTGTGTAAAGTAACAAAAGACCACCATATCCATTCATTCCTATCGACATCAACTTGCCAAAGTACAATTGAAGAAGCGCTGGACCAATTTTTTATTAAGTACTATGAATTTAAAAACATTTAAAACAGATGGTGATTTCAAAACCTATATATGAGTTGTAACACTCACACGCAGACAGAACGATGATGTTAAGCTATAAATAGCTCTCTCAACCGAGGCCAAGCCCATATTATGCATTACAATATTTATATACTTGGATTTCATAAAACTGTGCTGACAAATGAACAATATTAGATACAAAGTATTAAAAACAATCGGTCCATAAGCAGTTTCCAGGCGTGATTGATTATCAAGCAAGTTAAAAACCCAAGTATACATTTTGGACGGTTTTCTTGGAGCCGATAGAAAATGTATTAAATGGCCCAGGACGTAGAATGTATAAACAAATGATATAATGGCTATCAAAAACGCGAAGAATTGTTTACACGAAACCATAGTGTAGGACTGTAGATTTGTTACATAGAATCGCAATTTTATTTAGATGTATTTATATTGTTATTACTATTTTCTTAAATTCTTATGCGTATATATTTTCACGCCTATATTTTGTATGTGTAAACAAGCATTGTCTATCAACATAGAGCAAATGAATGACATTATTGCCATTTGAAATTCCAGTTTCTCGTGTAATGCTGCCAGTTTTAAATATGTTGAAAAGTTGTAGTATATGTATAGCTTAATTTGCATATAATTATGGGAAAAGGTATGCGTTCTTCATTATTTTCTGTTCAAGACAGCCATTATTATCATCAGATTCTCAAAATCGAATAAACCGTTATCAGAGTTGTTTATCAAATTGAGCGAAACACGTAGGATATCTTTAGTTCGTTCATTACCGTGAAAAGGTATTTTCATGCTTCGTCTTGAATTCTTTTCCATCTGCCGAAAATTGAACAGGTGGCTTTTGAGTTTATCGCAGGAACGTTGCCTTTGGTGCCTTATTGTGTAAAATGTGTAAAATTTTTTTCGGAATCTAAAAATTTTACAAAGCATAAAAAGCACAGTCAAAATTGAACAGGAGACAATAAACTATAAAAAATCCTATTAAATTCTGTATATATGTGTTTATGATGTATAAATAAGTGACAATTCGTAAGCTCAAATATATGAAAAAAAATTATCAATAATAATATTCGTGACCTGAACATCGAGCGAGTAAAAGTAGACATTGATATGTAAAATTGGCATTTCACATATAAGCATATTCAAATTCAAATGACCCAGATAAGGAATTGTTTACAAAAATAGCAAATTTTCAAAATACTTTTTTCGCAAATACATACAAACGCGCTAGAAACCTTTGAACTTATGCGACTTTTCACTAAGCGTAATATTTACCAGAAAAGTCCCGACAATGTTTCTTTAAATATTTGCTATATATATTTCTTATATAAAACTTTAAAATCTTTTTGTTTTTCGGTTGATCATTTTTTATTTGAATCGTAACGAATCTATATATGAAATAACATCAATTATGTATCATTTTTCATCTCGAAATAATGTGGAAACAGTTCGATTGTCACAACGTGTCTCGATTCCGAACCACATATGCCAATACTTGAAAAATTTTCAAATTGAAGCCATACGTTTTATGCACGCACTTCTTGTAAAGCAAAAATTTTGTATCTACAATGATGAAAGTGGTCTGGGTAAGCAAGCCGCTACAGCAGTGCTTCTAAGTGTTGTTGCAAGTAATAGAAAAACATTGATTGTAATACAAAATGATGAGTTTCACGTTACGGGATGGGAGTTTCATTTAAATGTTTTAAGCAGTTTGCATGTCAAGTTTATAAAAGATGAACAAGGTAATTGAAGAAGGACTCGGATTAAGCATCTACGGCTTTACATGCTTTCATAATTATTTTATATGTTATATTATTATTCTATTACAGATTTCACACATAGCGTGCACAATGTTTATGTAGTCACCTGGGGAATTTTGAGAACCATTGATGATTTGAACAATCACGAGTTTGATTATATAATTCTTGATAATCGCGGTGAAATGTTGAATAACAATTTTTGTACGTCAGTGCTATTAAGGTACTTCAAAGGTAAAACTAATTTGGTTATCTCCAGTGTAGATGTAACGGTAAGTAGAATGTCATTTAGTTTATAATTGCAAAATATTAAAGAAAATCTTATTACAGGGCAATTTAAAGTTACTCCATAATATTTTGCTTCTGGGAGGATGTCTAGAACCCCAGCATCTAGCCTATAAGCATTTTGAGGCAAAATTTAAATTGCCGCCATCGATGCAAGCATCTTGCAAAAGCGTCGATTTAGACAAATATTACCGCGAAAGACAACGATTATCCGATTATTGCAAGTAAGTATATGTTTTAAATATACAATCGACGATATTGTTTACACGCCATCATTCATTAAAAACATGCTCAGAAATTTTCGTTTAAGACGCTACTGTCATCAGTTCGAGGAAGAGTTGCCTTTGGTATTGGAAGATCACTATAAAATCAATTTAAACTTATGGCGTGACCGGCAAAGAGCTAGCAATGCGGAGGATGACAATGCCGTGTCTTCAAATAAAATGCGGAATGCAATCACCACACAAGAACTATTTGAGGATTTTTGCAGAAAAAAACGGAATGAGAGCAAAAAACGGGGAATCAACTTGACCGAAGAACAAGTGATTTGTATAGACAATGACGCGCAAATAATAACCGACAGTTCTTCCGAAGATTTGGTAAATATGTCGCCATTGTTAGTTGAGTCCGATTCAGATAACGATGTTATAACTGAAGTTGCTAATACTGCCGATATTAGACAAGAGGAAATTGTTGATATAACAAATGATGATCAAGACGATAATAATGCAAATAATGAGAGAATTAATTATTGCGTGAAAAAGAAGAAACGGAATGAATTGCAATGGCTGATAGAAAATATAAAAGAAAAATATAAAGTATCTTTCGATATCACTGACAACGATGTAAACCGAATTTATAGACGTAACACCCGGCGAACGACAAATGAGCGGCAAGTTTGCAATAAAAGTTCCCGCGAAATCAGAAAATCTGTAGGCTTTATTAATTCAATAGAGGAATCTGCAAAAACCAAAGGAAACTACTGTAATTGTGACCCGAACCAACAACATAATAATCTGCAAGAAACTATAGTACGATCTTCAAATTCCGCGGACCTTAATAACAGTGTTCAAAATACTAGACAGAATGACGTTTCACAGAAAAACAGATCGTTAACAACTAACACAAAAAAAAAGAAACTGCAAAACTTATTAGGTGCAGATCGCCGGGAGACACGGACGTTTCGGAGACGTTTGACGCGTTCAGCAAACAGTGCATTATCTATGAATCATATGTCTCTGAAAAGTGATCGGAGCTTTAAACATAAAAAGAAAATCGGCGTCAAAAATTCTTCACGGAAAAAACCAAAAATAAACGAAGGAAGTGATAAAAGCGAAAAAGATACACAAACCCCACCTTTTATAAACAATTCGGACTCCAACGACTGCGGGAATATGCAATGTGCACAAAAGCTTAGTGATTCGAGTATATTCGATAATTTTATAAGCTCCTCAGAAAAAAAAGAGAGCCTACTTGGGCGATCAAATGAGATCATAAATACGCCTTTATTGACTACCGATGCATTGAGTGGTTCCGAAGTCATTTTTGTACCTAACGGAGAAACGAACGCTTCCGAAACGAACAAAAACGTTGAGCAGGCTAATGCACTTGATAACTTTTGCGATGGTCTCTCACTATCGTCTTCTTCGTGTTGCAAGGATGCAATAAGTCGTCGTACAAAAGCCTTGAAGCCAAAAAGAATGCATAATCATACATTAACCTCAACAAATAGAGTACAAACTTGCAGTGAGCTTATAACGAAAGGAGTTCATTATAGAGATAATAAATGTGCAGACATCTTCGATATAAACCCCGATACGGCAAATATACGATATAAGAAAACACATTTTAACACACATCGCAAAATGCAACAATCAGAGCAAACGCAGGCCGGCATTGCAACTAAAAGAATGATAAAATCACGGCAGCCAGTAAAAGAACGAAGCTGTTTACTCATTTTAGAGAAAATGTTCAACATAAATAAAACGCCAAGAGGTACTATATTAGAGGATGATATTATCACAGAACCTTCGGAGAAGGTTAATGAAATTGATAGTTTTAATATGTTGCCGCCAGAGGATGTATTCGAAATCACCGATAGCGATACATTTGGGAGTTTTATTCGTGTACACTTGAATGGGGATATATCAACGATGCAATCCAACATCCAGCGTAACCAATCAGCGCAACCCAATAAAATTACAAATTATCTTATTAACGGTAATGGATCTAAAGACAATACGAATAATGCTCCATATAATGTAAATAGGCAAAGCGTTCGCATTGCTGAGACCAATTATTCACCAAGCAAACCTCAGCAATTGTCGAGCACAGTTGGTAGCGCTTTAAAAAAATCACCAAAAGTTAAGGTCCAAGCACAAGCCACCAAATTAACTAAATGGTTTTTAAAGCATGCCACTGGCGAGCAGTCACAGCACGTAAACAACGTACAATTAGATCATTTGACAATTAATGATAACGATATCATAAAAACGCCTTCGGCTAAAAAGCAAATGAAACGTAGACGTTTGGATTTAAATTTTAAAAATTAAAAGCATGCCGGGACTTACGACTGATAATTAAAACTTGTATATATTAAAAGCTAGTGTGAAAACAAACCCCGTTCGACCAACGTAATACGTTCACATTCAACAAAACACTTAACCTTTCCATTTATTTGCATTTTAATATATTGGTTGGAGAGGATGATAGTTGAAAAAGTCTCGCCCCAAAAACGAATGTAACTCTCTTAGTTAATGAAAAAAATCAACTTTTTTTCGTCTGCCTTACAATTTTAGCTATACTTTGCGAGGATTTTGTTGCATATTTGTGAAATCAATTATTTACCTCAATCATTGTAAAGCATTTGTTAAAAATAATTTCGAACAAATATTTCGAAAAAGCTCTTATGTACTGCCAATTATAAAGCAGTTACAAAAATTGCAGAACTATTTTAATCCCACCTCGCGCTGTTAATTATATATATATATATAACTAATGTGTTCGTTATTACGTTAAATAGAAATATATGTTATTATATGAAAATTTATATATATAATAATTCATTATAAATTTATACGTTTTTCTAAGGATAATAAAAAGGGTAAATTTGGAAATATTTAAGAATTTTATGCAGATAACCAATTTTTTTCGCTTATTGCTATTAATTAATTTTTAAAACCGAAACGTTCTAATGTTTCGTTTTATTTTGTTACAACTCTGGTCGGCTAAATTAAGATAGGAGTTAAATAATGCATCTTTCTTCTTTTTGTTTTTACGTACAACTTAATGTTTTCTCTTCATACTGTTAAAAATATTTGTTAAATTATACATAATAGCTTTGCGTTGATAGACAACTTCCTGTTTACAAGCACCTCCGAAGAACAAAGGACATTCGTAACGTACACTTTCTCGACAATGTGTATTGGCAGCTTCGGCAATAAAATCAAAATCACTTTCGGATCGTACTGAAAAGAGGAACAACGATTACCTTAATTGGAATCACAAATCAATAAATACAAATAATTAATTAATTAAAAGATTCCTTGGTTATATTGCATACGCATATGCTCACAAGCGCTTTCAGGCACTCGGAATACGCTCGAGATACTTGCTATTCAAGGAATCGTATTAGATTTGTGCATGCAAAAAAATTCGATAGCAAAGTAAGTAAATTAATTAAAGTCAATGTATTTCACTTCATTTTTTGGTTTATAGAAGGGCTAAGTAAATATAAATAATTTGGTTTCAGTACGAGATCCCGAACTAATTTTGACCACTCGCACTTCTGTATAACATTCGTTAAAAAAGAAAAAAACGAAGAGAAAATTGAAATTTGAATAAACTTTCGATCGAAACTAATGTTGATCGGTAACGATCTGTTTCCGAGGTTTTAATACTATATTTGATACCAAACATGTGGAAGTTCACAAATTGGGAACGAAAACGCTTGCCCACAAGTAATAAAGAGTGAGGTGACGAATGTACATTAATCTTAGACGATGAAACTAGGACCAACTGCATGAATTCACAGCGCTCTCTCTCTCTCTCTCTCTCTCTGTGTGTGCGTTATCGCACCAACAGTGATAGAGCGTTTCATAACTTGGCTGTGTCTCTCGGAACAGTACACGAGCTTGACTCTCGAATGAAATTTAATTCAACTTTAATTTAACTTTTTCTGCTGGAAGATTATAAAAGTAACGCATAATTCTAGATAGATGGTTTCAAGGACAGGTGGTTACCAAACTTGTAAAGTCCGCGGGTGAGAGATACAAAAAACGAGAGCATCAAACCGAGTGGGCGCATTTGAATATGAAATCGGGAAGTGCATGTATGATATAAGAAATTAATTTTAATATACGAGCGAAAGCAACGACATCGAGTCTAATTCTGCCTCAATAAATCTCACATGTATACGAATTCTCACAAGAGGAACAGAGAAGAGAAGAAGTGTTCAGTTTATAAGTATACAGCTTCACAGATATCGGTTATAAAAGTTATGAGTGTTTTATGGATTGTTAAAATAAGTTTTTGTGTAAGATAGATTCCCTATCCACCATGTTGAATATTAAGGGCACACTTACAGCAATATAAACCTTTAAGGAAGCACGTTTGATGTTGAGATTTGATTGAATACGTTTGCGGTTGTTTGTCGGGCATGGATTTCATTACAATATATTGACCGATTCCTACATTAAACCAATAGGGCCAATGCGATAAATGCTCGGTGTATTCAACTGTATAACGCCAATCATGTATGTGTCCCGATTCCGATAAAATTTTAAAATCTAAACTAGAATTTGAAAAACACAAAAAGGGAATAAATAAATAAATATATAAACGAAAGTACAGAACTTAATGCAAAACAGGAAGTGTTACCCTATGTCTGCATTCGTATGCATATGTATGCCTTGAAATTTATGCATGCCCGCATATAGATACATGAATATATAAAATAAGCGCTACATATGCATAAATATTAAGTACTACACTAATTTTCATAGAATGATATGCAATTGATATTAATTAACGCTATACTTAGTACATTAGTTTTAAATTTTTTGTTTGCACTACGAAGTAAGAAATCGAATTTTTCTTTTCTTACATTGTAGGATTTAATAGCTTCATTTTACTGAAATCGGCAACATAATTCCAAACATCTTCCGGTTTGGTATTTTTAATAATGCCGTCTATTTCATAGCTGTGACGGCCGCGGGCACAGATCATGTAAATGATTAAACTGCACGCTATCAATATTGCAATATTCCGAATATTCCAACGACGCATCCTCATTGACAAAGAGGATCAAATTCTAAAAAATAAAAAAAAGTTTATTTATAAGTATATATGAGTTGTATCGTTTAAGCGAGACCGAAATTAACTAATGTATGGAATTTTATCACAAATTTATGAAGGCGATTGAATCAACAACAACAATAACAACAACAGTCTTGTTTGTATAAACATGCAAATGGTCTTTGGATGTTCGGAGTTTGTTTATGAAAAGCAAACGCGTACGTTTTCTGAAAAACGAATATTTTGATACCCTCTACTTTACGAAAAAAGCATATTGGATTTATCATTGAGATAAGATTTTGTACGCATTCCACTGATATTTTCCACAAACTAAATTCGTAGGATTATTTCATATCGACTACATTAAAAGGAACGATATAAAACATGTTAATGTGCTAAGATATCGAAAATTGCTTTGTTTTTTCGCTAGAAAATCCTGATAGAAGGATAGTGAAGGATCCTTGTTTTTTGGTAGCCATGTCAAGAGAATGCCATTTTAAATCTATATGTATGGAAATATGTACCTTTTCACATTGTATTGTCATCGAAATCACAGGAATACGCCAAACGTCAATATGATGAGTTACACCGAACTTATACGCCTAAAATATGCATTGGCAGACTCCGGTGACACGAAAGCATCTCAAATAAGAAATTAATGTTTACTAAATTTACGAAAATAATCTATACGAAATCTTACAAGCTAAGCACACTTTGGAATTTATATATAGCGTATAGCGAATATTCGTATTTGCTTGAACTGCACTACTACAGTAAAATCCACATTAATATTAACAAGTAAGAAAATTACATTCGGATTTGGGTTACATATATATTCATCATTTGTATCAAACAAACAAATTTGGTTAATCTATAGGATTGGGTGGACATATTCGACTTTTTCCCCTTTCTCCAGGTACAGCAGAATTTGCATTTCATTGCGTTTCACTAGATTGCCCAAAGGAATCATTCTGGCTGCCTTTTGATTTGAATTAGCAAAAAACAAGTAAGAACATTATGGTCGGGCAAGGGCAATCATTAAACATCCTACACCACATGTATAACACAAATCTTATTATTGTATGAAATCACTATTGTGGATCAAGTTTCATCACCATATATTATAACTTAGACATTTCTGCTCTACAAAGGATCAACTTTCGTGAAAATCCTTATTAGATAATTCAAATCTGGTACAGTTAATTTTTTTATATTCAATTACTATTATGATACACTTTTCATCAAGAAGCATAGAAAATTAGGCCTTATTTTCGTATCAACTTCGGTTTTCCCTATATGCGAGAGAGTTCGATAATTGCCCTAGTCGGTCCAAAGTTTTCGTAACCACTTTTGCCGAGAAGTTTTGCAAATTGCAATTTTTTTCCATATAACGACTTTTCAGAATAAGGCGGGAATGGTTGAAAAAGTGTACCGATAGGAACCGTTTTCAATGGCGTTCGTCCTTGGGTCAGAACACGTCACTCTACCAAGTTTTATCGAAATATCTCGAAAATTGCGACATATAGCTTCAACACCAAATTTACGTGTGACGGTCATCACACGGGCAGACATGCTTAGCTCAATTGAGACTGTGATTTGAAATAGATCGATATAATAAAAGGTGGGTCTTGCTGCGTACTACATACATCCGAACTAACTTAATATACCATGTACCAGGAGTCGTGTAGGGTATACTTATATTTATAATGATAAAATTTCTTAGGATTCTGTGACCTCTTATACTTGCTATAAATACGTTTATTCTATTCACATCCCCTTCCCCTTTATTACTTATAAATGTATGTGCGATACCATCTTGCGCAAAAACAGCATTTTAACTTCTTTTGTTTCAGTCTTTCTAGTATTAATATTAATGAGCAAAAAAATTTTTTTTTCTTTTGCTTTTGAAAGCACAGGTGATCTCCGGCTTAATGTCACATTGTAGAATCTTTTCATCGATTTGGCTCATTTTCAGCACCAGTTTTCGTGAAATCTTTGCGATTGGAAGACCGGAAGTTCGCCACCGACAGACGTAGAGAATACAGAATTTGACAATGAGCATGAACATGTATACATACAGGCTTTGTAAGGTCTTTAATGGGTCCTCTGATGTCTGGCTTTTGTTTAAAATCATCAAGCCTATGAGGGATCTTTCCTATCATTTTTAATAATTTTTATATCTTATTCGAAGAACCCTCTGTATACATTTTATATTAAACGTATGTAAATAAGACCATCTGATAAATACTTGTTGTTGTTGCTTGTATTTGTCTTTAGTTTCACAGTGCGATAATTATTTCTCTTTACGATATTTTAACACTTCTATAAAGTGGATCACCTTATAGCAATGAAATAAAAATTTTCTCTTTATTCAATCGATCATTTTATAATCCACCAAGAATTAAATTTTACCAGAGTCAACTGTTTTGGATGATTGGAAACGTGTGAAACCAATGGTTGGCCTGAACCGTGCGTCAATCTTTTGATTGTTATTCGCTGTCATAGTATTCTATTTTTGAATTACTTCCATTTTCAGAAAAATAGCCGTTCGTTCTCAATTGAGCTTTTAAAGTTCTTGAAAAAGAAAGCATATTTCCGATAATATATTTGCGCGAGCAAAAAGGTAATGCAATAAAAAATATTCAAAGAAATTATTAAGGATATACAGGCGTCGCACATATAACACGGTCAATTTGCACTCTCCTATTTCGACTCTAAGATATTGAATTTTGTAAGTTTAACTTAAAATTCATTTCAAATCTAATATATATATATGTGTATATGAATAAAATACTAAGATAACTTGAAGTTTTTATAAAAAATAAGAGAAAGATGAATTTCAACCCTATGATGAAATATATTCAAAAATATATTCAAAAAATAGCAATCACGATCACAAAGTTAATTTTCTTCATCATCAGCATCACCAAAAATTACAGCTAATATTCTTTCTCTTTTTTTGAAGATTGACTGAGCCACCTCTTAACTGACAACAAGTCTACTCTCCAAATAACTTCCAAAAAGGAAGAACCTGTACGTTGCTAACATCTTTATGTGCATTAAACTTTTCTCATTAATAGAACTGCATCTCGTTTGGGTACTAAATCATTTTGATCTTCAGCTTAGAAAGAAATCGGACCGCCTAACCAAAGAAACTATCGCTAGGAGAAATATTTGTCAGTATGTGTAGACGGTGACTTATTAGTGCAAAAGCTCGAATTTTATTACGACTTCAGTTCATCTGCGATTAATTTAATTAGTTCACAATTTCAAAAATCGCTATCAACGTATGGTTATTGGCGATTCTTCTTCAGAACTAAGGTCCATTACATCTAGTGCTCTCAAAGTATCCATTTTTGGGCCTATCTTAATTAGTGCCTTTATAAGCAAACGGCTAGTTCGCTTAATTTTTCGATTATAGCATTCACTTATACACTCTCGCGTCTCGCGTTAAAGTTGTGGAGAATCTGGTCCAGCAAATAAATGATTATTTAGAGCGCATTAGTCTCTGGTCTGATTTTAACGGTAGATTACGTACAGAAACAGGTAAACACCTACTGATTGCCACAACATCCGCATCAGTAGACGGGTAAGTAAAAATCGCACTTCCAAGTCTGTATTCGCGGGTTCAAATCTCAGTGCTGCGATAGACTGGTTGTCGCTATAGTGAACGTCCAGTCGGTAGAGACATACAACACTTATCGATCGGGCACCCATCCTCTTGGCTGAAACCATCACCGTCTTTTTTATTTCTTTCTTTCTGATCATCACCGCGTTACACGAACAAAGAGAGTATTTAAATGAAAAAATCCAATTTTCATTTATATTAATAATAATAATAATAAAATTAATTTATCGAAAATTCTCCACATGCTTAGAGTCATTAAGAAAAATTTAAATGGAACCATTGAAAATTGCAAGAGTTGTTTCGAGAAAAACACGTTGAAATTTTTCGAATGTGTTACAGAGATGTTCTTATAACAATTTTCGTTTAATTTTTCCCAATAGTTTGCTATCTCAGACCCATGAATTTACTCTTACGTGCTTATTCTCTTCATTAACATTAAATCTTTGTCATAAAATTTTAATTTCTTGGCAGAAGCGCTGACCTCTTTCGAATTAATTTTATAGTCGTATCTACAGAGCGATCGTCACGATGAAGCTGTGCTGATATATTCTTGTTTGGAAATGTTTTTAACTGAACATAAATACTTTCCAAAGATATTTGTTAGTCTATTGGAATTCGTATCAGATAGATGGTCTCTTCGGAGCATAAGGAGGAGGGCTCAAAATTTCAGGAAAATTCAAGATCAATTTTTTTTCCAGGTGGTGAACTTTTAACCCATTTTCTACAAAATTTACAGCATGTATTAAGCCAGTCAAAGAAAATTTTTTGTTGGGAAAATTTTCCACCTTACCGCTCTTCTTTAATATCCATCACGAAGACATGTTAGATTTACTAAAGGTTTGCAGCACTTAAATTCGTTATTCTCAGCCAGCGAATGGTGGCGTTGACATTAGTAACATCTAGTAATCTTTCCGTATGTGAACTGCGTGTTTGTTGAAAAAGCTAATAGAAGAATGAACTTGCTTCTTGTTTTCTTCTTTCTTTGAACCTTAAGTTTGTTATCATAAGTTCGTAAATTCCTAACAAAATCAACATGTCAAGTGTGTTTCTTGACCCCAAGCCTTCTAACCACAATTTTAAATGTTTTCTCAATTATATACTTGCAATATGCTTAACTATATTTATCATCATTTTTTCTTTAGTGTTTACTTGCTCGGTAATAATTCATTTGAATTCCAATTTCCGATTTCACTAAAGTCTCCTCCGTAAGAATTGAAACTTACACTAGCGTGTGGGAATTATCATGATCTCAAACAAGAGCAAAATAGAATTGTGTGAGATAATGTCATAGTAGTATGGCAAGAAACGATAATTTGATTGAATAAAATTATCGCCGCTCGTGCTACTTAGGAGAAGGTAAATATTGTTTTGAATTAGAAACATATTTACTTTACTGATAAGGCTTTATTACATTATAGTGGCATTAGGATAAGATCTAAGTGAGTTTACAATTTACAAGTGGCCGATTTGTTGGTAGTCGGCTTGTCATGATCATGTAACATTATTTTATGAAAGGCGACATGAAATGACCTTGAGCAAAGTTATTTCATAGGTATTCGATTTGGTTGGATTATTAATTGATATTCTTCTACTTGAACAAGCTAGGAAAGAATAGTGTGGAAAAAATGGAAAAATTATTTCTGACCATAAAATGGATTGAAGAACGCATAATATCGGGAAACAGGTACTTCAAGAAATGAAAAATTTATTTAACAAAATACCCTATGGGTGGAGGTAGTATGATGACTTGGTACGTTCGTATGTCTTCCTTCTTGCAATGACGATCTAAAGTAGTTATAAAATTGTATTATTATTATAAAATATTAATTTTAAAGCTTGATTTGTCTATACGTATATGTCTGCCTGCCTTAGAAGATAGCTAAGCCGAGGTTTTTACGAATCAAATTCCGAAATGGAAATCTTGCAAAAAATTCAAAAACTCTCTTACTCTCTCTCTTTTAAAAGATGGTCGATTATTTTAAAATTATTTAAAAGTGAGTACAACTTTTTATACACAATCGGAGTAATTTTAGTAATCACTGAACCTTTTTTAAAAAAGATATAAATATATGTATAATTTCGGAAATTATTTTAAATTGGAATTGTTCCTTTGACGACATTATAAAGCTTAAAGCGAACGAAGATTTCACGTCAAACTGATTTCAGTCTGATTTGTTTTTTGAAGCGCAGCAGGTGAAAAGGTCGGGATTAGTTATTCTTTATCTATCTATTAAATTTCTGATTGCCTTTTGTCATATATACTAAACAGCTATCAGTACATAGCTCCCGGTGTACGATTCAGCGTTACAAACAATATGAGGGAAACGGCGTACTTCTATCCACAGACAATTTGTTGCGAAAATAAAGTAAACGCTAAATAGTAGCATTCATTCATTTTATTCATTCATTTATTTAGTGCACGAACAGAGCTCAACACAGCATGTTGGATTGGATTAAGCAGTGCTACTGTATAGAAACGAGAAATTAATTTTGTGGACGTATTTACGTCCACGCATTTATTTACATTATCGTTTCATGAATAAACAGCGAACACACTGTATATTTACTTCCTTCTTACTACGTACTTTTAAGAATGCATTATAACATATAACACTATCTCCCGTGAAATTTTTTTGATAATTCATTTAAAATAACTGCAACGAGGAATTATTAAAAAGCAAATACGTAAGCTATACTGCAATAATTAATACATGAAACCCTTCTCATCACCACTTGACATTTTGGTCTCGCCTCTGTTTTCTTTTTGCATTTTTGACTATGCTTTCTTTGTTTTCAGGAAACTAACATGTCTTTGGTGCAAAGTTTTCTTAAAACACCTGATGTTTGCAATAAAGTAATATCGTCATTATTTGTCATGACAAATAGTGTCAAGGCATGCACAAACTTAAAACAATTCAATTCGTGTTGTTTTTTTACGACGTCGACGAATGTAAAACCTGTTCATCAACCTATTAGTGAGAAACTTGTAAAGGTAATTGACTTGAAAATAATAAAAATTATTTAATTACATCGCAACAGTCGTGAGTGTCTCTGTCTATACATTAGTGTTTGCCTGTTCTCGACTTGTTGCTTTGCTTTAGAGTTTAATGAATCTTATTGACCGTAATAAAAAAAATCCATCCACATTTTTTTGCAGGCTGCAGCCTCAGAGATAACCTCTGCTGCCTCACCTCTAACTGATAAACATGGGCGAGTTCACACATATTTAAGAATCTCTTTGACCGAGCGCTGCAATCTGAGATGTAAGTAAAATATATTAATTAAATGTAATAGATTCGTTATAAATTAATTCCAGTGTCAAAAAATTATTTCATATCGGTCTTCAATTGAAATTTGTACAAATATAGATATACACATAGCAACTAAATTCAAAATACGTTATTCAATTTTTAATTAATTATTGTATCTATTAGTAGATCCATTGGAAACGTACTTACATATACATCTTAGGGATATTTGAGGCAGCGTTATGAGCAAATTTCAGTCCATCGCCTACCATAATTTCTAAATTATTGACTTGCAGTGCTAGTTCGTGCAGCTGATTAGCTGATAGACTTAGTTTATTTTCAAATTTGTTGTTGTTAAAAAGGCAATGGGGCAAACAACGCCTAAAGGGGCTTATCAAAAAGTTAAATATTATCAGGATTCTTCGACTGTAGTGTTCATCTTCACTTAACATCTAAGGCTTCGGCTTTATTGATAACTACCGCACTTGAGATTTAAACCCACGACCAATGAGTTTTTATATATATAATATGTATTATATATAATAATGTTATTACTCCGGCTTTCAAAGAGAAATTCGTTTTTCTAAGACAAGCGTCGGTGTTTATTTAAATTTTAATTAAAACCGTAATAAAGTATTTAACTATTTTTTAGGTAAATATTGCATGCCGGCCGGCGGTGTACCGTTGCAAAACAAATCTAATTTGCTTACGACAGATGAAATCTATTATTTGGCCCGCATTTTCGTAGAGCAAGGCATCAGAAAGATACGTTTAACTGGCGGAGAGCCTACAATCCGCACTGATATTGTTGATATCATAGGTAAGCAAATTGCTTTAGAACAAGCTCCCTTCTATGTATATTGAAAATGCCTGCTTTCAGCAAAACTCAAAGCCATTTCGCAATTGGAAAATGTCGGTATAACTACAAATGGTTTGATGTTAACGCGTCTTTTGGTATCCATGCAGCGAGCTGGCTTAGATGCTCTTAATATTAGCTTAGATACTTTGAAACCGCAACGCTTTCAGGAAATAACACGTCGCAAAGGTTGGGAGCGTGTGATAGCAGGCATAGATTTGGCCATACAATTGGGTTATAAGCCCAAAATAAATTGCGTATTAATGCGAAATTTCAACGATGATGAAATCTGCGATTTTGTTGAATTTACCAAAGAGCGTAACGTGGATGTTCGGTTTATCGAATATATGCCTTTTAGTGGTAATAAATGGCAAACAGAAAAGCTAATGTCCTTTCGTGATACGTTGAAAATTATAAAAAATCGTTGGACCGATTTGGAGGCACTACAGAACGGCCTTAACGATACATCAAAGGCCTACAAAGTTCCACATTATAAAGGCCAAATTGGTTTTATAACTTCAATGACTGAACATTTTTGTGGAACTTGCAATCGCTTACGTTTAACCGCCGACGGCAATTTAAAAGTTTGCTTATTTGGCAATAAAGAGTTTTCTTTGCGAGATGCAATACGCGCTAATTGCTCCCGCAACGACTTAGTGACTTTAATTGGGGCCGCTGTGAAACGAAAAAAAAAACAACATGCGGGTAAGTAAAATTGCTTTTACAAATTCATGCGCAACATAAATCATTGGAAAGCGATTTATTTGTACTTCTCATAGGTATGCTAAATCTTTCACAAATGGAAAATCGCCCAATGATATTAATTGGTGGGTAATCCAAAACATTCAAACATACACACAACAGGTGGGTAAGACACAAGCTGCTTAATTCAACTACAAGCTAATTTCTTAGGAAAATTTTTTTAGGTACTCGTAACAAAACTCATTATCCCACAAATACATCTTTATTAATCTCCGATTCAATCAACACATCAATGATAGCACACCCCTCCTTGCTAAGGAGGAAACAATTCTCTAAATTCTATTGTACGAATAGCAAACAGGGTCTTACACATGTCGATAACGACGGTAAAGCTTCCATGGTGGATGTTTCCCATAAGCCTATTACCGTAAGAGAAGCCGAAGCAACTGCCAATGTACATGTGACTCCAAAAATTGCCAATCTTATTCGCTCTAATAACTTAAAAAAGGGTGATGTTCTTAGCGTCGCCCAGTTAGCGGGTATTTTAGCTGCAAAGAAGACTTCAGATCTAATACCGTTGTGTCATAATATAGGCATAACTTCTGTAAACGTCGAGGCTGTATTGGATTCAGACAATCACTTGATTAAACTAAAATCCAAAGTAAGATGCTGTGGCCAAACAGGTGTTGAGATGGAGGCATTGACCGCTGTGACTATAGCTGCTCTGACAGTGTATGATATGTGCAAGTCTGTAACTCATAATATCATCATAAGCGATGTACGCTTAACTGCTAAGAGCGGTGGTGAAAGGGGTTCATTTAAATGTATTTAGGCACATAATACAAGCACATTTTGCGGGAAAGCTCGTAGACTTGCATTTTTTATTTGGTTTTAATTTTAATTTATTAGTTTGCATTACGAATAAAGCATATTGAAAAAATTTGAATGCTGTTTTACTGAGTTTATAAATAATAATGAGATACATTGATTTTACAAACTAAAGAAATATTGATCAGGTTCTTATTTTTGCAATTTTAATTGTTTAATCACCTAGAATATACAGAAAGAGCATTTATCGTTAATTAATTCGACACTAACACATTGCGATTTTCCGATTTTTTTTCTTCTCGCTGCTGAGATTTCTGTTCACCAGCAACCGGTTCACCTCGAATTTTTATATTGTGCTCTTCCTTGTATTTATTGATTTGCTGACCCTTCTTAGTTAGATCCTCTGTGACCTTTGTTATGGTTTTTTCTATGAAATCTTTATTCTCTATTAACTGAGGCAAAACAGCTCTTACGGTACGTTCACACAATACTCCACCAATAAGTCGAAAGCATTTACGATCTGGATCCACTGTTTTCAGTGTGTCTATCACAGTCCTTTGAAATAAAATAATCACAAAATTATTGAGGTTATGTTTGTTTCTGTTCTTTTTAACTTTTAACTCACTTGTGTTCTTTTAGATCCATTTCTAAAGTGTTTAAATTATTTATCAAATTCCTTTGTTCATTTCGCAATTGTTGAAATTCATCTACAGCTTTTTCCATTAATTTTGCATCCTTCACTTGCTCACTAGACATTATTTTTAAAAATTTTACAACAGTTGCACGCAGAGAATTAAAAAAGAAATTCTTTGCTTTTTTTTTTTGACTTAAAGCCGTGATAGTGTTACCAAGATATATATTTACGTCTAACTGGGGTATTTGATAATCAGAAGTAGGCGTTTATTAAATTGCTTAAAGATTGGCAACCTTGTAGTTATTAAAGTTTTGCGTTTTTACTTTCAACCAATGAAAATTACGGTGTACGAGGAGAAATTAGATAAAATAAAGTGAGTGGCTATATTTGATGTCCTAAAACATCAAAGAAAAAGAAAATATGCTACAAAATATTATCGACTTTTGCAATTACTGGTGGTTTCGCTACTTGATGGTAACCGAGCTTTACATGGTTGAAAAATGGGAGAGAATAACTATACGTAAGTATTAATCGCAGATTAATAATTGATAATCAAGTTTATTTTCTCAATGTTTGTTAATTTACTGTTATTTTTTTTTTTTTTTATTTATAAATGTGAAAACAATGATTCATTTTCGTAGTAGTTGTTATTAACCATTTTTTTTTTTTTTTTTGGTTTATTTTACATGTTTATCCGCCGGCTTTGTGCTTCTTGCAATGGTCATTTCTTGAGACTTCTTTCAGATGTTATATTCGCTGTACTCTTTGGACTCTTTTGGTACTTTAATTATTCTGTATTGCTTTCATTTACGGGCAGTCTATTAGGCATAACACCGATATCTAATATTATGGAGCCACAAGGCAGTAAATTAATATAACAAAGAGGCGTTGTAATATCAGCAAAAACATTAAATATAAAATCATTTATCTCTGTAAAAAGTGAGAGTGATTTTAATTTGAATTATTATAAAAATAATTTTTCCAAAAACAAATGTACCTTAGCACAATCTCCCAAAGCACCAACAGCCTCTTGGAGACAAAAGTACATTGACATCTTATGTTGTATCCCGCAAACGAAAGCACTGCGGCCCACCTAATTAAATGGCTTTTTATATGTATAAAGAAGAACATAGTAAAAGGGATTTTTACAAAAAGTGAAATATAATCATTTTCGTTTTTTATAACAGTTAAAATATTGATCTCTAAGATCGTGAAATATCTTCAGTTAGTTTATGTAAATATAATTTAACAAATAAAGGAAAGAATGCCTTATTTTATTTTACTGTCATTACCATATAAAATTATTTTAGACGATTTAATTTACATGGTATAAAAAATATTCGCAATCTTCATGCGGAAAAATCTGCATTGTCCAAAATTAGCTTTTTATTTATAATATCCAAAAGCACTAGAAACGTATTTATACCCAGCGTAAAATCGCAGGTCGACGCAAACATGTCTACCTGTAGCGTGCCGCATTGGAAGCTCGGGCAATCAATATTGAAATAAGACCCTGAGGTCCGTTATATTCACTTGATTACCGCAAATCAACATTCGAAAATTCCTATTGTATTCTCTAAAATAACAATTATATTTCTGGTAGAAAAAGGCTTTATGTATGAAAGACTGACAACTTATTGTGTATGTATGCTGATTGGCGCCGATTTTTACCTCTTTTGGAGATTTCGTGATAGCTGTGGATTTTTTCCTGATAGTTTTGCTAATATAAAAGTTATTTAAAGTTATCTTTCGCCTTAGATCCATCTGTATAGTTGCCATTTTTTTTGGATAGAGTTTTTAATATAGTTTGTTCAAAAACTATGACAAATTTAATTTTATTTTTTTAAATCCATTTATTATCCCAAATCTATTCCGTCGCTGTCAAAGTAATGGCCCCCCGACACTAAATATTTGTGCCAACGGTTTTCCCAATCATCAAAACGTCGTTATATCCGATTTCCAAAATGGTCTTCAAAGTTTTCTGCGATTCAGCTTGTGTCTGTTCAATCGAGTTAAAGTGTTGTCATCGGAGTGGTCTTGTGGTGTGGAAATGCGATGTTTGGGGAAGGATATACAAAAGCCCAGAGTTGTCTTTCTACAATTCCGGGCCACTTTTGCGAATAGCCTCAAGCAAAGGACGCATAACACTCAAATTATACTCCATATCAACAGTTTGGGCCGTCGGAAGGAACTCGTAGTGCACAACACCGTGGAAATCGAAAAAAACTCTTGACGTCACCTCGATTTTTGAGCGACTTTGGCGTGGTGTCGACGGTCTTGACCCATATTTTGCACTATATCCCAATAACTGCCAATCGACGGTTTTTGGGCACCGAATCTCTGGTTTATGCTCGCCCGGGGCGCTTTCCGTTTTTAATCAGTTCTCGGCCACCTTGGAAATGTTTATACCTCTTGTAAACATTTCTTTCTGACAAAGTCTGCTCATCAAAGGCTCTCTGCAACATGCTAAAAGTTTTTTCGCAAGAAATTTCATTTCGCAAACAAAATTCAATGCAACTTCTCAAACCTGGCGACAATAAAATTGTTGTCGCTGAGATCAAATTTGCATTAGTATTGAGTATAAGCAAAGCAAAGCTAATACAAATCTCTCTTTTAGAGTTGCGTTTGCAGAAAACAACTGTGAAAGAAAGATATACACAGCTGTTGGGAAATGACTTGTTAATTTAAAACGTTGAAAAAATTAAAATAAAATAAAGTGCGTCCGAGATTACGTTTGTGGACTGTGAAGAAAGAGAAAAAAAATATGGCAAACGTACCATTGTGTACATTTCCAGCATAATGTGTCGTAACTTCCTTTTATACTCGTTCATTGAAGGACAGCCGCAACGCAAAAGAAAGGATCACCATGAGACACGCGAGAAAAGGTACACGGGATACTTCTTACCGAGCGCTACCTCAAAACGAGTAAATAAATTGTTTCCGCTATTTATAAACGACGTATAAGTGCATGTTAATTCGTTGTATGTAGATTTAAGGAGAAGTTCCGCGTTCCAAAAGTGGCTTTTCATTACGTCATGGAAAAAATTGGTATGGGTTGCGATGTAGGCAGCACATATATACAGCCGGTGTTGAGCTTAATCACGTTGGCTTCAGGAGGCTATCAATCATACCGTAAGTGTTGCGCAAAGCACGGTACCAACCGTTGTATCAGAGGTGTTACAAGAGTTGGAAACAAAACTTTGTGAGGACTTGATTCAATAGACCGTGCAAGTAGATATGAAGGTGTAGCAAGACAAACATACTTTTTAAATTTTATGTTCAATAAAGAAAATGTTCTTTTGAATTTAAACAAAAACTATATAATGTTTTTAAATTTTGTGTAGTTTTAATTGAAGGTGTTGATGGAACGAGTATACGCTTGTTAAAGCCAACGGAGAATGAAGCAATTTCCATTAATCGGAAAGAGAAACAGCCTAAAGGGATGTAAGTAATCTGAATATTGGTGTATTAACAACTTTTTTTTATTTACATAAATATAAACCCTTTGTTCTAGATTCGCGACCATGAAATGAAAATCATGGTGGTCAATTTCAAATTTCCCAGATCTTTTCAGCATTCGAATGCATGGAAGTCTTTCGATAAAAAAGCTTACCTGGAAAACCATTATAGTGGGCATGATAGTAATGCTTGGGTAATTGTTAAGCGGTAAGACAATTAAAGCACCAAAAAACCAAGTCTTTCTGGTTTTTTTGTGCTAGTAGATATCCCCTACAACCTTGGTTGTAGCCTTAACGAAGTTTGGTTGATTCTCTAAAAAAAAAATACAAAGAAATCGAGCAAGACGAGGAAAATTGTAGAAAAATGCATTGGTGGGTATAAAGGTTAATATTACAACATTTAGTATTTCGAAAATACAACTAAAGTTTTCTGTAGTTCACTGACCTATTCTACAGGAAGAGCGAAAGAGCTGCTACAGCCAAAAGAAGCAACTATTTCTGCGGGGCTACACAACATTTGCATTCAGTACAAAGTGGAAGGAGATCGTTCCAATACTCTAGCACTCCATGAGATCTATGAAGATAACAGTATTGATGTTTCTGCGGCGATCGTTGGGAAGCACCTTAATTAAGGCAGTTGGATGAACAAATTAAAAGATTGCTATCACGAAATAAAAAATATAAATAAAAAAATTAAATAAATACTGAAAGTATTACTCCCTGTTTTGTTTAAAAGACAACTTTTTATATACTGGATCTTCTTTTATTTTATCTCATTATTTGTTTATATATGAGCATAAAAGAAAAAACAAATTGGCACACAGGCATGGGAGAGAAAATTACGTCATTATTTTTTGCATTTGTCAAATTCTACATAATTTCCCATTCATTTCATTTTGCATACCTGCTGTGGTTTACCATATGTAGTTCGTTTACACAAAACAAACAAACGGCCATTTAGCCCTTATTTTCTACGACTCTTTTATTTCGTAATGCATTGCAATGGAAAATTTGAAGGAAAATATTGAAAAGCTGGCGACAATGTGGCATTATTAGCCTCTTGGCGACAATCAAAAAAAAACCTAGCCACGGCCGCCTGCTTACATAATTACCCCCTGATGTTCGATATGTGTTATTTTTTGAACACGATATTTTATTTACTTATATTTAACCGCTTGTAGCATGCATTGAAATTATATTTAGTTATTTTTAGGCTGTTGAATTAACATCTGATAAAATTTACTTTTCTTTATAAATAAACCATATAGTAATTCGATTATCAATTTTCATAAAAACCCTTCTTTTAGTTCTTAAATCCGAGCACCTTAACCATTCAGTAAAAAATGCAAAAAGGAAAACGACTGATTTACTTAGCGTTCAAAACTTTAAAATTTTTATTTTGGTTGAGTTGTATATAAGTAAAGAATCTAAAATGGTGAGACACTGGAGCTCAGTACTATAATAACCGGTTGGTGTCCAAATTTTATAATGGTAGATAGCGTGCTGTAACAAGTTGAGAGCAGAATCCTTGTCGTACGGGGACATATGCGCGCAGAATAGCTTTGATAAAATTTGTTAAAGATCTCATATTGGTTACACCCCGCTCAATATATTTGTGACATTTCCCAGGCTTCCTGATGAATCAGCAGAAGATACACTTTCTAGTGCATAGTAATTTCCGTTCTTACAAATCTTGTAAAAAGCGTCATATGAATCGAATGAATTCGGCCCGATTTCAAAATCCACACCAAAATCGTTTGACGATTCAACTAAATTCAAGTTGTTGATTGTCTTAGGATAAAAATAAAATCGAAAAAAAAATATTTATATAAATAAACAATTTTGCTTGGAATTCATTTTATTTTCAATTTACAGTTGTCGTCTTTAATAAATGCAGCTTGAAACAGCTAATATTAACTCAGAGCATTCAATCCTAACGCAAAGAGTGTGCTATTTTTCTTAAGCTTTGACAATTTTGGGAGAGCGTTTTTCGCATCCCTTGTGCATACATAGAGCTAAGCAAATCGAAATTCGAAAATGAAATCTAGTTAACGTCATACATAATCAATGCCGGTATATACATTCCCATAAAGTCTTGTACAAAGTTGAAGTCCCACTCCGAAAAACGAAATAATGTGTCATTGTGGTGAAGGCCTTCCACATCGTTAGTGATAGATGTTAGTTTATATATCGAAATCGAATTAGCCGCGCCCATTTATCTATTATCTATATCTATTAATTAAACTGTAAAACAATATTTTTACTCTTAGTTCATTCAAAAATTATGACAATTGTTCAGAAAATACAATTAAGGTTTTATTTAAATTTACACCTGTAGCGCTGTTAAAATATTTTTTTTTTTTCCTATTGAAATATGGTTGTGAGGGACATGATATAATTTAGCAATAGATGACTACAAATAATTTAGCCTTACTTGAGCACAGATGGTCAGCAACGTTTCCCGGCTTTTTTAAAATTTATTTATTTATATAAAAACTAAACCAAACCTAAAATTCAAGTTAAAGTTAGGATTAATAATAAGTCACAAGTATGATGTTATTATATGAGTAAAACTAAGAGTTTCTTATATTACAACGCATGTGAACAATTGTGTACTATCAAGACGATAACTTAATATTCTATGATATTACAAACAATTAAATAATTAATCCGATCCTCTCATTGTAAAAAAAAACTGTAACGCATAACAAAAATAAAACCGTCTCTCAAAGTGCCTGATTCAATTCGTACAATATATGAGTCGAAATATAATAAAGGGAGACATTCAATTTTTTCTTTCATGCTTGCCTTGAATAATTTTGAATGTTTTCGATTAAACCCCTATCAATATGAATATGGATAAACATTGATTATATTGTAACCGAAAAGGTGACAAACTTCACATTCCAATGGGCTTGTACTCATACGATAGAAACAAAAATCGAAATTTTTAATTTTAAAGTAAGCAACACTGTTATTTGCTTGTGAAAATTTACTATAGAAAGATGGTCGCGTAGGATTTTTTCTTTAAGTTTTGATATATCATGAATATAAACTTTAATACTAAATTATTCAGTAAGGGTATTTAAAATATTGTCGTAAATATGTAAACAATTTATATTTCGTTTATATTGTTGTGTTAAGTGAGAAGTGGGAAAAAATCAATATAATTATTAGAAGAAGAACAAGCATATAACAAAGATTTTACTGTAAATATGAGTATTTTTCGTTTAATGTGTTTGAATAGAATAAAAGAGCTCAAAAAGATGCAACAGAGAAATCAATTTTAATTATTAATACGTATGTACATATGTATGCATATCACACATATGCAAGTTTTACAATAATAATATTTTTCAGAATTTCCTGTTGAGGGAGAAAATATGTAATATGTCATAGTACTGAGTCTAAGAGGAAATTCATATTAAAATGTCTTGAACATACTAAAGGCCGTAGCAAATGATCTTCTCTAATTATAGATAATATTGTTAATTCTTATTGGGTTAAAGTAATTAGCCGTAAACAACAGAGTTATTATTTTTTCAGTGTTCACACTAATGAAAATCAACATACGTTAATTGAAAAAGTATTTAGTATTAGCAGTAATAGCATCCTTTTATATAGGTCTAAGCACAGTTTTGGATTTAACTTAATTGCCGGCCATCTCATCGATTCAAGTAGCCAAGTGATTTTCAAACATTGAGCATTTTTAAGTATATTGTTAATTTTATACAGCGAACATTATCCTTGAAGTAAGGTATGCGCTTGTTATGTGCGAGTGTTTTTAACATAAACAAGAAGTTGTGATAAATCCATCTGTTATAAAGCTAATTGATTGGGAACACTTTTTCTCCATCATTATAAGCATGTATGTACATTCTTTTGTCCAACTTCTTTGCTAAGGGTTATCAATGCGATCATGTCATAGTCGTCTACTTTTCCAAAATTTAACATTCATTTACTTCGGTATATTGCAAGTAAATTAATCTTGCACAATTATTACGATTTCAGCAAAAACTTATTTAAGAGTAAATTGTTTTTCATTTTAAACGACCGTCTGGCGTTTACCGTTAAACAGTCAAACGGATAAGTATATGCGGTTCAATTGACTCATCATTGTACGTTAACTAGGATTGCACACAAGATATGAACTAGATTATGATTGCATACTCTTTGCCCAGAAATACCTGCCAAAATAGTTCGTTCATATGATAAATGAACACATATATATATGCCCATATAAAATGCATATTATATATTACATATAAAACTAACGAAGCCATTCCAAAAAATTTTAGAATGCTGAAATCGAGATTAATAAGCAGATTAAAATCTTAAATATTAAACAAAGATATTAATTATATTGGAATAAGCGGCTCATAACTGATTTTTATTAAAATTTATTGTTGTACAGGAACTATGTGGAAGACAACATCTATTAAGTTTACAGTACTTGCGCCGTTACTGATGAAACCAAAATATGTACTTTAAGCAAAATAAATGAGCAACGTATCAGAAATTTCATGGGAACAAAAAGAAAAGTAGAAATCAAAAATAAGTTATAACCTAATCTAAGTACACAGCAAATTTGTGCTTTCAAAGAAACTCATCTTTAAACACCTCATACTCATATACCACCGCAAAAGCTCCTTAAAAAAATGGATGGTCAACGTGCTCGAGATATTCTTACGTTGCTGCAAGAACGGGTCGTCTTTCTTACTGGCGGACGCGACCGTCGTGGTGGTCCCCTACTTTGTTTCCCCGCAACACCACGCCGGGATCGATTAAAACCAGAAGACCTTCGACGGTTGCTAAGTTACCTAATTATGATTCCGAGGTAAGTTCAATAACCTAACACTCAATGGAAACCCTTAGTCATGAATTTGAAGGTGGTATTCTAAAACTAGTTAATTTGTAACTTGTACCCGTAACGCTAATGCGTACTTTAGTCCCTTCGTATAAAAGTGATTTTAATCAGTCTATACAAGCTCGGCTACCATATACATTGTGTACATTTTCAGTCGTTTGGGGTCTACTATTAATAAATAAAAGACTTTGCTATGCTAACAAAAATTCGTTATTCCAGTTTTTAAAACTAATTAAAGGTCTGTAAATGCAATAATTTGTGAACTAATGCATGCTACAGAAAGTTGTACATGTAAATAATTCAAAACAATAAGCATTGCTTAGCTTAACATATCCCTTGTATAGAAATATCGGTAATAATGCTATTAACTAAACTGAAAGATAATACATTTTAATTAAATTTCAGCGATTCAGCTAAGAATCTTGGGTTTACAGTCATAATTGATATGCGCGGTAATGGCAATTGTGCTGCTAATGTGAAAACAATACTGAAAGTAATGCAAGAACACTTCAGCGCAAACATACATAATGTTGTTATTATAAAACCAGACAATTTTTGGCAGAAACAGCGTGCATCTATTTCTTCACACAAATATAAGTTTGAAACATCAACCATTTCTATTGAAACTTTAAATAAAGTGGCTGAAGCTAATCAACTGACTTCGGATTTCGAAGGCACGCAAGTTTACGATCATCAACAATGGACTGAAGCGAGACTGGCCATAGAAGATTTTTTTTGGCAAGCTAGTGATTTGGCCGATCGTATCGATGATTTGCAGGAAGATTTACAGCGCAACGATTTTGCTGAAGATGTAAATGGTGCTCGCCACGCCTTGGATCATCATAATGAAATGAAGAAAAAGATTCTAAAGCTACCTGTTGAGGATTTAGATTTGCAGGGTAAAAAGCTGTTATCAAAAATAAACTTTGGTGTTGGGTGCAGTGGTGGTCCGGTAGGTGCAAATATATTTATTTTTGGTGTTTATAAACCAATTACTTTATAGAGCAATGCTAGTGGAACTGAGTGCGGTAGTCATGATTCAGCAACGTCAACCCAAACGCAAAACTCTTCACCGGGCTTTCGAGTGGCCACCAACAATCCCGATATGTCGGCTGCCATTAACAAGGCTCTTCGGCAAACGGATCTAATCCATTCTGGCCAGCAGCGTTTACTTAATTTATGGCAGCATAAAAAATCGAAGTTGGATCAATGTTTTCAATGGCGACTATTCGAACAGGACTGCGAAAAAATGTTTGACTGGATTTTGCACAACAGAGATGTATTTCAAATGTCTTACGTAGAGATTGGGCATAACTATTCTGTAGCAAAATCTTTACAAGATGAACATCAAAAATTTGCGGTAGCTTCAATGAATGTTTCTGTCAATATTGATCGCATATTAGCAGTGGCGTCCCGACTTATTGAAAGTCAACATTATGCGGCGCAAAACATCAAAACTCTCGCAACGCGTTTAGATCGTACTTGGAAGGACTTCGCTGCAGGCTTGGACGAAAGGACGGCTGTATTACAATTAAGCGTGTTGTTTCACCACAAAGCGGAGCAGTATTGTAATAGTGTGTCTTCCTGGGCAGCAGCGTGTCAAGCATCCCAACCCTTGCCATCGGACATTCAGAGCTTGGAAACAGCAATACGAACTCATCAATCTCTATACGAAGCTATGTGTCAAGCATATACTGAAGTGCATTCAACAAGTAAAAAGCTGTTATATCAATTAGATCATTTAGTACAGGTCTGTAATCAGCCTCCACCACCCGGAATGCCAGACCATCGCAAGAATAGCAGCTTCAATAAATATGAACGTCAAAATCCAGCGGCTGACTACAGCGAGGGGGCATCTCATGTTTTAGCAGTTATCCATCAAATTCTGGGCCATCATCGTTCCCTAGAGGCTAAATGGCATCAAGAAAAAATTCGCTTGCACCAAACTTTGGCGCTGAGGCTCTTCCAAGAAGATGTCAAGCAAGTTCTAGATTGGCTTAAAAACCATGGTGAAGTTTTTGTTCGCAAAAACACAGGTATTGGCCGAAATCTTCAAAAGGCACGTGTTTATCAAAAATCGCACGAACACTTTGAAAATGTTGCTCAAAATACGTACAGTAACGCCGAGAAGCTACTGGCTGCAGCAGATGAGTTAGCCCGCAGTGGAGAAGCTGACCCCAACGAAATTTATTCGGTCGCTCATGAACTTGAAATACAGGTTGCAAACTTTGCTAAGCGAGTCGAACAAAGAAGAAGGCGACTTGATATCGCGGTGATTTTCTACACGCATGAGAAAGAAGTTATATCATGGATAGATCAATTACGAGCAGATGTTTCGACGGATGAGACGATGTTATCACAAGAAAATCTTGAAGGAATTGAACGTTTACTACAACAGTATAGAGAGCAGCAAGATAGCACTATAAAGGGATGTATGCAAACTATAGCGCAAGGAGAAGCATTGCTACAAGAAATGCGTGCACTGGAATACTCTGACAATACTGGTTCAATATCAGCATTGGAAACAACTCTCGAAAAACTATCAAAGCAAAAAGTAGAATTGGAGGAATTGTGGACTGCGCGCAAATTTCGTGCTGAGTTAATTCTGCGATTGCGTTATTTTGAGCGCGATGCAATGGAATTGTCTTCGCAATTAGAAATTTGGTCGGAAGAATTGCAGCATGCTGATCTTTCGCGCGATTATCAAAAAGCAGAACAGTTGATACGAATGCACAACGAATCAGTCAGCGACATACAAAATGCCACTTATGAGGTGCTCGAACAAGGGCAGGAGTTGTTGCAAATTTTTGAATCTGCAGGTTTTATATCGATGGCTGACGCTACGCATACTGCTCAAGCTCGTATAGAATATTTATTAAACTTTTTGCGTGAGCGCGAAATAGACTTGGAGGAACTATCAGAAGCAAAACGCGCTAAACTGGAGCAAGCAGTTCAGCTCTGCCAATTCCAAAATGATGCAAATCAAGTTATATCATGGATACGCAACGGAGAAGCTATGTTGGTAGCTAGTTTTGTTACTCCGAATAGTTTGCAGGAAGCCGAGCAGCTACGCAAAGAGCATGAACAATTTCAGGTGGCCATCGAAAAAACCCATACATCTGCTGTTCAGGTAAAATATCGAGCTGACGCTCTTATAAATGCTAATCACTATGATCCGCAATCCATACGCGAAATATCCGATGATGTAACAAAAAAATGGCAGCAATTGGTTACTTATGCTGAAGAGCGCCATAAGCTTGTAACAGCGTCCATCAATTTTTATAAAACAGCTGAACAGGTTTGTTCAGTTTTGGACAGTTTGGAAAGAGAATATCGACGGGAGGATGATTGGTGCGGTGGAGGTGGGTCTAGTGATAAGGCTCAAACCATTGTTCAGCTTATTTCCAAACATCAAGAGCAAAAGGAAGCTTTCCTTAAAGCATGTACCTTAGCCCGGCGCACAGCGGAAACCTTTCTTAAGTACGCAAATCGTTCTCAGCAATACTACAAATATCAATCTCAAGGCAATTGCGAAAACAGAGTGAAAGCAATATTAGATAAATTATTAACACAAGAGAACCAAGTTTTAGAATTTTGGACACAACGAAAAAAATCACTCGACCAGTGCCAGCAGTTCGTACTTTTCGAGCGTAGTGCGAAACAAGCTATCGAATGGATACACAATACAGGGGAAGCATATCTCTCATCCCGTTCCAATTTGATTGGGAAAACGCGTGAAGAGACAGAAAATTTGCTTAAGGAACACAACGAATTTAGAGGCACTGCTAAAGAGACACGAGAACGTGTTAAATTACTTATACAGTTGGCAGATAGCTTGGTAGAAAAGGGACATGCTCATGCTAGCTCTATTAAACAATGGGTAGCATCTGTGGATCAAAGGTTTGTAGTCACACATGAAAGCATTCTTTTTTTTTTTTTACGTAAGCATGGAATTTTTTGTTTAAATAGATATAAGGCCTTCAGTAACCGTATGGACTCATATCGTGGGCAACTTGAAAAATCCTTAGGTATGTCCACGATGCCTGCAGATCCTGATCCTAATACTTCAATTAGTTCCGTTTCAGGTATTTATATAATATATATATATATATATATATATATATATATATATATATATATATATATATATATATATATATATAATAAATAAAAATAATTATTTAGGCTCGTCAACTGATCGACATTCCGATCCCTCGCTAGAGGCTAAATTAACTACATCCACTACTGCTGTTTCAAAGGAAATCAATGAAGAAAAACGAAAATCTGCCCGTAGAAAAGAATTTATTATGGCCGAGTTAATGCAAACGGAAAGAACTTATGTAAAAGATTTGGAGATCTGCATAAAGAATTTTTTAGAGGAATTCCGTACGGGACATGGTGTGCCATCGACCCTTATTGGCAAAGAGGATATTATATTTGGTAATATACGGGAAATTCACAATTTTCATCAGAAAATCTTTTTACGTGAACTAGAAAAATATGAAACAATGCCAGAGGATGTTGGCCATTGTTTTGTCACTTGGGCATCAAAATTTGATATGTACGTCATCTACTGTAAAAATAAACCAACTTCCAACAATTTGTTAGTACAACATGCTGGGACTTACTTTGAAGAATTGCAACACAAGCACAAAGTTGAGCATCCTCTACCTGCCTTCCTAATTAAGCCAGTGCAGAGAATTACTAAATACCAGCTACTTTTAAAGGACTTACTCTCTTGTTGTGAAGAAGGTCATGGTGAAATAAAAGAAGGCCTTGAAGTTATGCTAAACGTACCCAAAAAAGCTAACGATGCCATGCATCTATCTCTACTTGAAAACTGTGATATTACAACCGACAGTTTAGGTGAAGTGGTATTGCAAGACGCATTCCAAGTTTGGGATACAAAACAAATAATAAGAAAAGGCCGGGAACGTCGTGTATTCTTGTTTGAACTCTATTTACTATTTGCGAAAGAAGTCAAGGACTCAAATGGCTCCGTTAAATATCAGTATAAAAACAAGCTTATGACTACTGGTAAGTGTTCTCCTGCATTTAAAGCATCATTAAAATGTTATTGCTAGTTGGCATACTTCTGCAATATTTACAGACCTTGGGATTACTGAACATATTGAAGGCGATGAAACGAAATTTGCTGTTTGGACTGGACGCTCACCTATGCTATCCGACTGTCGGATTGTACTTAAAGCTAATAGTTTAGACACTAAACAAGTAAGTATCAAATTTTATCAATGATTCTTTAGCCACGACTTTTCAATATTATTATATATCACATGGTTAATGGCTAATAACTAAAAAAAAACTAGTGTGTGCTTATCTTTCGGTAGTAGAGTTAAACGACACGAAACGAAATGAATAACCGAGGCAAGCATGATAACAAAAATTCGAAGCCTGTACGAAAATAATCAGTATTTGTGTGTATCTGCTATCAAATTTCTGAAACCATCTCTCAAACGATCCCTTACATTTCTCTAAATAATTATGCACTTATATCATTGTCTTTATTTCCCTAAGAAAGGCAACGATGAGTATTCATTACGAATGTGAACACTTTTCTAAACAATTTGAAATTTTTAGGCATTTCAGGAAAGCCGTTATCGTTGTTTTGTTTGTTTTGCTTAGCAAAACAACTTAGTTTATTGGAAAATAAATGGTTGACTGACTTTATTATAATGTATATCACAGGAACCTTGGTACACTCGTTTAGTTATCTAGTTAGTCTTTTAGTTATACAGTGAAAAACGATGTTTAATTGCTTAATAATATATTTTTTTTTTTAGGTTTGGGCGAAGAAACTGCGAGAAGTTATGCAGGAGACATGTTTCTCGGGTACGTCTCTAACACTTCCAAAGTCTCCTGCCAAAAATTCATCGTCATCTCAACGTTCCTCTCGTGATCTTGACGATCCCTTGACAGAAAATGATCACGATCGATGTTCTTTAGCTAGTTTTGGTTCTGGCAATACCACCGATAGTGATAACAAGGTAAGTAGAAAACTTCAAAATTTGCGTCATACACAAACTCACGAACTTAAAGTTTTGCTTGATTTATAGATACATGTATATGTAATTCTTAAAAGTTTCCATACGAACCTATGACAGATACTTTTTACTATAATTTTAAAGATTTTCTTTACACATGTGGTCGTGCTCAAATCCCCTTCAGTTAAAAGTAGCTACTATTTCTATAAATTTCGGAAAAATGTATTCCTTTCTGCGTTAATATAATTAGACAGGAGTGCTATAACTATTTCACACACTCTCACACCCATTACCGAAAGATCGCAAAAGTAGTTTGTCTGTATTTGATTGTCGGGAACTGACATAGAAACATAGAACTGCGCAGGAATTTCCTTCCAATCCGTTTAAAGTCTTCAAAATTGAACCGTTCTCGAAAAGAAGCTATTTTACCATATGCATTGGGTAAATATAATTTTTTTTAGGAGTTTGAATATTTCTTCGATGAAGTAGAGTGATGTTAGATGAAAAATAAAACTTGGAAATTGAAAAACTTTTTCTTTCCCCACTCTATTGACTTTGGCCATTTGATCGTTCAATGCTTAATGAGTTCATCATTTTTTTTTGTTTTTTGCATAAAAGTCTTTAAAAGAATGGAATGTAGAAGATGTCCTAAAACTAGGAAAGCAAAAAAGTTGATAACAAAATCTTTCAGAAGAAATATAGTAGGATATTCATGATCCAAATGTCCGAGAAATATTCTTTTGTATTTTCCATACACGGATGTATAGCAACGCAGTGTACTTTGTGCAAATCCATGGTGAGAATGTTAAAAATGAAGAAAAATTATATTAGTTAACGTTTATGATGAAAATTTGAATTTGTAAATGATTTAAATCACATATGAAAATGAAAAACGATGGTTTCTGAGAAAAGGATACGTTCTGTTAAAAAATGATACTGAAAGAGATTTTTTAGTTCTAAGAAGATCTTAAGCAGTTGCTATGGCTTGCCTGGTGTCGTTAAATTAGAAGCTTTGGAATAGTTTTTAACAATATTTCAGAATTTTTAATGAGTAAAAACAACAGCAATCTTGGTTTTCGGTTTTTATACATCTAAAATTTTGTATAGGATATTTTTTATAACGACACGTCAAGATGATTAAAATGGCAGCTATCTGTTGACACGACTTTAGAAATTTCCTACACTATGGAGTTCACTTTTTAAACTGCGATCTTCGTAGCTGAAGTAGCATATTGAAAGACAGCGTTAAGAGATGGCATTCTAGTTAGAAACGGCATGGCATTCGAAGCCATCAACTTTGGAACACATGTCTAGATCACTGGCCTATAACGATAATTGTAATATTCAGTTCAGCAGTAATCCCGTGCATATATTTGCTCCGGATTAAATTTGCTAACTTGTAGGAACTCTTATGATGAGCTAAAAGCTTTATTTAATTAAAAAAGGATATGCCATACACTGTAATGGCATTGCAAATGCTTGCTTCTACAGGTAAAAAACGAAATCAAAAATTTTGTTCTCAACATGTACCTACTTCTCGCGGTGACAATATAAAAATAAAATATAAAACTGTAGTGGTGGATATAAGAATTTTGCATGCAGAACATGTAAGAAAAAAAAATTAATTATGTTGCAGAGCCTTCATTTCACCGCATGTACACATATGTGTATACATAAATGTGAAAGAAAGGAAAAATAAAAAAAAAAATAAATAAGGTGGATGCTCTCTTTTCCTCCATTTGAAATAACAATAATATCTCTTATGCATATATAAAATGAAGCTTTTTATAGTTGCTGTAGACTCTCTTTTTAAGTGAGTATAGTAAACTTTCCTCATATACCTTCAGTACGCTAAAGAACTGTGATTGGCAAAATTCCTAAAAAGAAAATAGAATATCTGTTAGCTACGATTGTGTACGGGTCAACATTTGTATAAAAATATTTCCTCCAGTCGGGGAACGCATTATTAATACTCAGTTGCGGTAGTAATATTTTCAAAGTGTATATTCCGAGCAATTTGTGTTAATGATACGGTGCAAACAGTCAAATCAGGCGTTCGTTTAAACAATTCAATCCGTCCTTCAAGTATAACGGTCGGTTCGTTCGGTCAATTGGTTGCTTTTTATTTCACCAATAAATTTCGTTATTTCCTTTGTTCTTCGCTCTAAAATCGTACTTCAGATGATTTGTGTGTGTGCGATGACGGTTTAAGAAAAAAAAAAAAAAAAAAAAAAAAAAAGCACGTAAAAATTTAAACTTATTAAACATTCGTTTGCTACTTCAATATTTTTAATACTAAACCGCAAAGGATTGCAAGCTTATGTAAATTATTGCGAATACAATTGATTTGGGTTTCTCCCATACAACACATACGTATGTAAAAAAGTTATAATCTTTCAACGTATTCAGTATTCAGTAATGAATACATACATACAAGTAAAAAATTCGTGAATATTTTTATTCGAAACTCAACAACCAACTGCACACACTATATGTACATATAATCTCATAGATATACTCTAATGAAAGCAAACGTATAGTGCTCATGTTGTTACATACATATCTATCTATCTGCATAAAAACAATGCAATGCAATGCAATGCAATGCGATGCAATGCAATACAATACAATACAATACAATGTACAATAAGATACAGAATAAAAATATAAACAAAAAAGAATTAGTATAATAATAATAATGAGAAAAAAAAAAAAACAACAAAAAAAAACGGGGAAGAGACTTCACTTTAGGTCGGATTTTCAATAAACACATTCTCAATCATATATATGTCCACTAGTTTTCCGTAAGTTTGGTTTTGCATCAATATTGCATATAAGATGAACGGGGATAGGCTATGGAGCTTAGTGTAGTAAGTTTACTTCTATAACAATCAAGAACGGAAAGAGGTAAAGCTTCTGTAATTCTCTTAGTATTAAGTGCTAATAAAAAAATTTGTCTAATTTTTGTATCTAATGCAAAAAGGTATTTAACATAAATTACTTTATTTACAAAACATGTATGTACGTACAAGTGTACAATGGGGATAAATAAACAAAACAACACTTTTCAGAAGGATGCCGTCCTCAGAGAAAAATCGATATTAATCCAACTGTTATAAATTGTTGATGTTGTTCTTGTTGTTATTGTTCTTTTTTGTTGTTGTTGTTGCTGTTGTTGTTTCATACAAAGACGTTTTTGTGAGTTACAACTTTTTCCTTTTTATTTTGTTTTAGTTTCTTTTTTTTTTGTGACTTCTTCTCGGAGTATACTCAGACAGCTTTTTTCGTTGTAATTTTAAAACTTAAAAAATATATATAGATACGTCCTGCCATACTATTCCAGTATGAAGAGTGTTAAAAATTTTTTTATTGAAAGACTGCACGGCAGTGAACCGATTGAGCAAACAGATTACGTTGTAGCCGAGAGCAAAAGTAAATTGAACTTCAAAAGTAATATTACGGCAGGTGATGATAAGTCTCCTACTGTATTAATACAATCATCCCATGATGATAATACGACACCACCAACGTCGACGACTTCTGAAGATTCGAGAATATCGCCATTTGATTTTTCATCATCTAAAACGGTGATGAAACCGAAGACTCGCCGAAAAATCTCCCTACCTTGGAGCCGTCAGACAAGTATCACAAAAAACTTGGTACTCTCACGTCAGCATACCATAGATTCTCCGGGCTCTTTTCACCTAACCCAACAACAATCTGGCTGCAAATCGAAGGTTAAATAAACGATAAAATGTTCTTTTCATCAAATATTTAATCATGTTTTTGATTTTGTCATTGAATATCACCATCTCGTATCTCGTATGAGGCGGTAAGAGCAGTGTCAGAGCAGAGTCAATAATTTTCAACAATTTAAATATTATTTACGTAGTGTCCGCGATCATATTTGAAAGCAGTTGTTGTTGCAGTTTTCATAAAGGATATTTTGAACTGAACTCTAACTAGTTTTTTATTTCCATTTATTTTCGCGTGCTCTCTCTCTCTCTCTCTCTCTCCCTCTCTCTCTTCATTAGAAAAGTCTTCTATTTTTAATTTAAAATTTTTACAAAGACAAATTGTGTGTGAATAAAATCGAAGCGCATCAACAAGTGTTATGATCTTATCGTATGATGACGACGACAATTACATTTTTCTTGCAATAAATGCCTGGTTGGTCTTATTCGCAATACAAGATCGTGTTTAGACTAACAATTTTAGAGAGTTCCGCTAAGCCACTAAACCACTCGAAGCGTGTAACCCTATACACGTCTAGCGAAAATAATTGTTAATGCTTATTCCACTATCGTGGGACTTGGATTTATTTCCTTGGTCTAAATGAATGATAATAATAATAAAAATAATAATGATTCATAATAGGCAAAAAAGATTGGTGGATATATGGACGGAATGTTTTTCGCATCAAGAATATTTATCCTTTATCGAAATGCATATTCGGGAATGCCACAAACGTAAGGACAAATCTAATATACCTCCATTCGTCTACGGTGCATATAAAAAGTAATTCCTATCTCATTTGTTTTATAGCGAAGCATTAAGACAGAGAACAAACTGGTTATTTATTATAACGATCGGCTGTAATATACTGTTCAAAATACTCGCAAACTATGATATGGAAAAAGCCGAGAATTAGATTCCTCCGTATTTGTGTGTTCGATAAGACAAGGAAGCAATGTGCTTATATTTTTTATATCGACATTTCTACAAACATGATAACGTAAAAATCATATTTTTGCAATGCACAACACAGCGGATGGGCTAGATTTTCCAAATATTTATAACGCTTTAGATATGCGTATCAAAGGATACTTGGAGCATACATATAAATAACTAAATCGATTGATTTGCTTCCTCCTGGCTGTGTCAGCTAATTGATGAACTGACCACTACGCTCGTTGAGTTGCTCATTGGTTCCGTCACAATTTACGAAACACCAATTAGTTTGTTTTTCCCTCGTATAACGATCCAAACAGCATCTCCAGCTTACATTCACATTCATATTTATCAAAAGATCATAAATAGATATGACGCAATATTATTAATTATCGCACACATTTGTATATACAATGCAATATATGATGCAATTATCATAATTTATATGATTATCATATAGAATTTATTGAAATTTTTCTCCCTTTCAGCACAATCTAATAGTGTTTATTAAAAAATTTGATCGACAATATAACTAAGCTCTTGTTGTTAGGTTAGGCTAGCTAAGTATGCTAGCAGAAGAATGATGACAATGTGTAAACACATAGTTTTCATGAAAACGCTCGTGTTGCAGGACACTCAATCGTCGATGTGGTCTAAATTTAGCAAACTTCATTTACTTGTCAAAGATTGTATTATTTTCCAGTTACCTGCATCACAACAAACCATAAATTAGGCTTTGTCGTCATATATTCTATTGATTTCATGAGAGTCCCCATACATATGGTGCTGTCGAAAAAATACATCTATGTGAACAGTAACGAGTTTTTATCATAAAATATTAAGAATTAGATCTGTTTGATCTAAAGCCTTATTTTTCATTAGAACTTTCATATGGGCTGGGATCGAAAGAGTAGACCCACTTGGTCGAAATGCGATTAGGCTAATTTTTATGTCAGATTGTTATTATGAACGAGTGTTCATCAAAAAATGTTAGCACTTTTTACCAAATAAAGATTTCGTTCCCGTAGGAAAGCTTATATGGCGAAGGATTGAAGAAATCATCTGATTTAGTTCAAGCTTTTCATACCCATTTAGAATGTCGAAATATTCTTACTAAGCGATTTTTGTCGCGAAATTCCAAATACCAAAAATTACAATCTATTTTCATATGATGACTTCCCATACAAATAAAGTTTTAACAGCGTTCGTCCTTGGGCCAAGAGACGTAAGTGTAACAAGTTTCATTAAAATTTCTGGACAATTACGACCTATATGGTGACCACAAGAGTGCGTGGATAGACCTAACACGCATAGATCGAACCAGAAAATCATTCCGAATCGATTGGTATAAGAAAAAGGTGGGTCTCTCTTCAGTCCTTCCGGATTTTAAAACTGTCGGCACAAATTTACTCTACTTACTCATACTTGTACACCACAAGTGTTGTATGGTGTAATAAGATCATAGGGACCATATTATATCAATTAAACGGATTGATTGACCTCATGATATTGCCAAATGTTGTGCTTCTACATATGCTCGCCACATACTTTTGCATTGCGCATTGCGCACATGTCGTTTGAAGCCTAATATATTCTCTTTAAATAGACCATACCATGAGTTTAGCCACTCCCATGATCCTGCAAAGAATTTTAGTCTCCTGAGGTGAAAAGAAGAACTTCGATGGCGGCTTCTAGATATTGTTTGGGCAAATCTTATGAAAAATATGATCCCCCTCTTAAGAGGCGAACTTGATGAAAAGAACTTTACCATTTCACTATGCCTGCCGAGCATAAAAATCAGCCCCTGAAGTTATAATACCCGGATACCTATATCAAATTGATTAACATATCATAGGTTCCAAAAAACATATAAAAATCTTTATTACTTATTAGCGGGTGTGCTACCTGCAAAAATGATGTACAATCGCTGATGCCAGATGACAGAGGCAAGATAGCAGATAATGGCAAGAAATTCGATAAGCATTGAGAATAGTTCCATCATTATTTTTTTGGTCAGATTGATACTCCACTATTGCTGAATCTGTTTTAAGCTAAGTCAGATTGGAATTGAGATTTCTGTCGAGAACCTTTTGGATGAATTTATTCGAAAGTGATTGGTTTTGATGACTGAACAGTGAATTGCCTTTTGAAGCCGTTTAGCAAAACACATTGCTTTTTTGTTCACGTTAGAGGATGAACTGAGTTCTCCACACAATCATTATAAAAATGATGGGGCTTATCGAGAGCTTCACACTGCCTCTCCTAAAGAGCTAGTACAGAGTCTCGCCATCAACATCAATGCACTAAGTGTCCATAATTAGAAAATGTTTGCATAGGAAACTTAATATTTATACCCAGAGGGATACCCCCCATCCACTTCTATTTAAAATTTTTCAATTATCGTTAATTTGTTTTTAAGCAACTCTCGTCTGTCTGTAAACTTGCATTTGTTCAAGAACACATACACATGTAGCATTTAGAGTTTTATTCGAGAATTCTAATAAGAGATGAGAGGTAGGCCGACCGACGCAAGCGTTACGTCAATTTAGAACCCTGAATGGGTGGAGAATTTATTAAACCTATCTTTGAAGACTTCTAATACGTATTTCTGGATGAAGGATAAAAGGATTTTTGTGCACTTATCATCGTAGCAATCTTATACATGCAATTAATCATAATGAATTTTCAAAATAAAGTTTTACATGGGAAGTGGTTGGAAGAGTGGTCCAATCTGAACCGGTTTCAATAGCGTGCGTTCTTCGATCAAAACACGTCGATGTGTCAAGTTCCATCAAAATATCGCAAAAATTGCGATTTTTATATTGTGTACAAGCTGGACAGATGGACATACAAGAAGTGGTTCCGAATTGGCCGATATAATAAAAAATGATATATGAAATATAATAAGTCCTTCTGGATGCTAAACATGTATCTGCACAAACTTATGATACCCTTCTAAAATCATTTGGTGCACTATATAGATATATGTATGTCTTTCATTGCTTTCACTATTATTGAGATTCAAGTTTACATGTATGCATGTACATGAGTAAAAGTATTCGTCGAATACCTTTAGACATCCAAAATGTATCGCATTAAAATTCGCTGAAATAATAGCTTTTGAAAAACGTTAGTTGTTACTATTATTAAATTGATGTTTATTATATATGATAACTTATTATAAGAAATACGAGGGCGGTGTTATGTTCAAAAGCTGACAGCACAGCAAGCGCTAAAGGTATATATCATTGCACAAAACTATTGCTCTGCTGATAATTCTCAGAATTTCAGATAATGCGAATGTATCAAAGCGACGGTAAGACTTACAAAAAATTTAATATAAATCATGCATGCATAAACATCGCCTGGTCAATGGCGCGGAACACCGTAGATGAAATTTTGCTTCAATGAAGCAGCACTAGTGTTCTCCATAACTTGGGTAGCTATTGTGACTAATAGATTATAGAATTTTTGCCTGAAAATCAGGGAAAGATGTGCCATTGTTAAAATTTTAACTGATGTGCGAGGAAGGTGTTGTTCGAATTGGTGCAAAAAAATAATTAATTGTTAAACAACTTTCAGGCACTATGATAGGTCATTCTAGTATCTTGAATTTAGTGTTAATTCATTCACTCTAAGGGAAGAAAAAAATGAAAATGAAAATGTAAAACACACAAAAATGAAACGTACATCCATTTGCTTTTATGCATAATATTAATTCGCTGAAGCCCGTATAATAAAAATGGGGAAAAGGGAAAAGAATAACCCGCAAGTCGTAAAGAAACGGGAGCATGAAAGCCTCTTTAACGGAATCGAACTTCCATTAAATGACCAAATAGATCGTCCGTATCTAATCTCAACATTTAGTCCATTCTAGTCCTCTTTAGTAGTACACGGAATGAGTTCGCTTGAAGGAATGTAATTTTCTAAATAGAAATTTCTTTCGGAAAATTCAAAAAATTCCATTTCTTAAATATCATTTATTGGTCAATTGCACTCAATCTCTGTGGGTGCATTCAAGCTAAATAATAGTAAAAGAAAAATGAAAACCACTGCATCCATTACTAACACAAAAGCCATCATGTCGTCCTTGTAAAGTAAGTCTGTTTTTTTTCTTTTTTTTTTTTTGTTTTTTTTTGTTTTTTTTTGTTTTTTTTTGTTTTTTTTTTTACGAAAAGAACGACACTTGCTTATTCAAAGGGATAAATTTTTGTTATCTTTCACCTTGAAAAAGAAAGAATGAAGACAAAGAGAAATCAAATTGCTCGATAGGAAATTAGGTGAAGCCATAAAATAAAATTCATTAAAGTGTATAATTGTTCGTTTATGCTTATTTAACTTCCATTCATATGCATATAATTTATTAAATATTTATGCATTCATTTTCTTCTCTACTCTCTAATAACAGGTTGGCACGTATGAGGCGACTTGGGTAATTTCCGATTACATTGCTTTAGCTGGCTCCAATAAACTTACTGTTACCAAAGGACAACAAGTTGAAATTGTTGAAGCGCCCACATCTGCTGAACCTGATTTTTGTTTAGTACGCCTCAATCCTCCAAACGACGATGGTGTCGTGCAAGAAGGCTTTGTTCCTATTTCTATATTGAAGCCATCGCCGGTTGCCCAGAAGGCTACTTTTGCGCGCAAAGAGAAATGTGATAGTGGAGAGCAATGTAAGTGAAAGAAATATACAAAATTAATGAAACACTCGAAGATTTTGTGCTTGAAAAAACATTTTATTTTTGCTTTATTAGCGAACAGCCGTGGCAAATCCGATCCTTTGACGTCTTCCACCAAGCGAAGGGGACTTGGAGGGTGAGTGAGTGCACGATATTAAAAATAATATTGATGTGACGGTTAGACGGTTGCATAAGGTATTGAATATTTTCGCTCAAAAACTTTAGACATCTATGTCAATTTGTGGTGTTTAAGCGACAGTAGAGCAGAATTCAAAATTACAATCAATATATATAGTCAATGAAGTCCTTCTACCAGTTATTTATCCTCAGTCATTTGAAGAGATTAGTTCATGTTGTATTAAATCATTTCTTTTGTTTTTTTGCCGTGAAATGAAACAAATTGAAAGTGGAACCAAAAAAAGAGAAAAGAAAAAAGAAAAAGTCCATCAAGAACATCGCTAATACAATAGTTTGTTAAAGTAAGTTATAACAAATAAAAGTTAATAAAAAAATTGAGGAGTGAAGTTCGATTTCATAAGAGGAAGTAATCGTGCGCCTCTAGAAGAGTTAAATTTCATTTTTTTTTTCTGTATTGCATTTGATATAAGAATCTGTTCATGCAGGGAAAGGTTTGCGAAAGTATTTAATCTAAAGACTTGTTTCCAAAAGAGCGCCAGAGATACATACCAGACTTTGCTAAAATTAATATTAAAACTTATTTCTCAGGGTTTAGTATGTAGTAAATTGTTGTAGAGAGGACTTGATCTCAGTTATCAGTTCTTTTTGCTACGTAAATAAATAACACAAATTGGAACACGCATGGACATCACGCACAATCGCCACTTCTACCTTTGAATATCTACGCGTCATTTCCATTATCATTGTTCGGGAATACAGCTAACATTTGCAAGCAGTTAAAATATCCTGCTTCAATTAGGTTGAAATATATAAGTTTGAAATGATCGGCTCAGTTTGACTGTTTTCACAAGGATCAGGATCTACTATTAAGTATTTCGCTTAATACTGTGATTTATATAATGACTTTTTAAAATAAGGTATTATATGGGAAATGGTCGAAAAACGGTTCAATCCAAATCATTTTTAATTAGCGTTTGTCTTTAGACTAAAGCATAAAATTGCAATGTACAGATTGAACACAAGAATACAAGACGGACAGAGGGACAAGTGCTTTGAATGTTGGTTATGTCCGCACAAACTTAATATGCCCTTTTGCCGCAAGTGGTGTAGGGTATGAAATTATATACAAAATTTATATATGCACATAATAGTTGTATAGAAATGAAAAAAGCCGCGCCCAATTTGGGAACCATATGAAAACAAGTGTCTTCGAAGAATTTAACATACATTCCGGATTTTAATCGTTAGTATTTCAATTGGGGTTTATACTATACGTAACTATCTTCATAACTAACTACATTGTTTTTTGATACCAATTTTTGATATTTGTGTATAAAAATATTACTACACTTTTGTATAAGCAAATAAATAAATACATTATATATATATCAAAAAGCAGTACGGAACATGACTAAGACATACAGGTACATGCTCGCATATATATAGAACACATGCTCGCATCTATATATATATGTACGTGTGTGTGCGTACAAATGTGGGAATAAAAAATTGTATGTTATCTTTATAGTTTCTAGTGTGCCACATAACTATTGTCCGATAAGTATCAACATTACACACAAATAAACTCAGCTAAAGTGAATAAAATAAGTTATGTGTGCCATTTGGGTCGCATCTTGGACGTGCATTAACTTCCATTTCCTTATCAAACCAAAATCAAAAAAAAAATTAATTTTAACAAACAAATTAATTCATAGCCCTCGCCACAAATCCAACTGTTATATGAAATTAATTGCCAGGATATTATATTAATTTAGTGATTTGATTCAGAGCTTAAAGTATCAAAAAAATACCTTTTGGATACTTTTGCGCCTGGCAAATGAAATCATATGTTGAATAGATTTGCATATCTAAGACAATGAAGATAAAACAAACTGTATATTTATTCCAGACGCAAATGGTTGCCGCAAATCGGTCGAAAACCAACGCAACATAAAATAGAGAAGCCACCAGAGAAAGCTTTAACTAAAAAATTATCGGAGAAGAACTTTAAAGTAAATTCATTGTGAAATGCCTTTCCAAAACTTTATAATTCGAACAATGTTCTTCATACAGTTACCTGCAAAACAAACCGATGACAATAGCATGATTGCGAGCACGTCGCCAATGTCCTCAACTGCAATGTCCCAGCTGAATACATCACAGCAAGAGTTGGAGCTAGATGAAGAGGTTGGTCTTGAGTTACCTCCTCCAATGAAGCCTATACAGGAGCCACATATAATCGCTAACGGCCCACCAGCTTTCACTAAAGATACGAAAGACAATCCAACAGCATTGGTAAGATTCTTTGCAAGCCATGAGCATATCTAAAATATAAGCCATTGACATTCAATATAACGCCTATAAGCTTTAAATCTAAGACCTTGCCGTACGTACTCGTACTAAACGCGAACCCGTGATCCGAGTAAACTGCATACCAATACGACTCATGTTTAAAAATAAATTCCAAAAAAACAATGTCGAGTAGATCTTGGTCGATCCACATACCTTTCCATATCCATAGTTACAGAACAATTACTCTTGCTTGGCCCTCTAAACTTGAGATGCTTGACGCAGAAAACACATTCAAAAATTCAATATAATATCTGTTAATAGTTCGAAATGAAGCATATTTTTATTGGTATTTACCACTAAACACTTTAAATCGATTTATCTATTTTTTGCACTATCGCCAGCAATATCACTCTCTACTGTAAACATTTAGATAAGTGGGAAACAAAGTAAATATTCGTAAAGTTTGCAATCATTTTCGGCAAACGACAAAAGTTTTAAAGACACTTACTTAGCGAAAAACTTTTATGATTTTGAATAATGAATTTTTCATTATATGAATATATTTTTAAAACATTTTACATTTTTTTCAACTAATAAAAAATCAAAACCGATTTTCTAAAAACAAAGTGCACTTTTTAAAACACTGTAAACCTACATGTACTTAAATGTGTACACGCGACATTGAAGCAATGTTTCAAAGCGCAATTTATTCGCCTTTCTGTGAACAGAAACCGGAAGAAGCAACAAAAGTCCAATTATTATTGTATATAGATTGAGTCGAATTTTTTACACACAAGAAAAAAAGTATGAGAGCCTTAAAATCGTTGTTTCACTATATAAATAAAGTTTAGAAATGGTTCCCAATAACACGATCTGTATGTGTGTGTGTGATAGGATTTTATTTAGATATGAATATCCATGAGGGAATTGTCCGTCCCGGTATCAATAGAGAATATACGTTATGTAGCGGCCCCATAAAGGCAGCGTCGTATTCATTACGAATGCATGAGCAAAGTTAATACACCTCCTTAATTAGGAGGAAATCAAAAAACAGGAAGCAAGAACAAGCAATGAAAAAAAGAGAAGTTGCTTTGCTCAGCAGTTGATTCAACAGCCATTACGTTCAGTCTATCGTTGAATTTTAAAGCGATAAAATGTATATAATGAAGTTTTTAATTAATTGCTGAAATTCTTATCTATACAGGGAAAAAGTGTGAAATATTTTTTGTTAACTTCTTTCCACGCACACATATGCGAACAACTAAAACAGGAAGAAAATAAATAAATAAATAAATAATTCGGATATCGCCCAATGTCGGTGAATTATTCGTTTCTTTTCCATTAAATTTGCACTAATTTATGAAGAGATATCAACACACGCACATACGCACATACGCACATACGCATACACGCTCACACGCCCAAGTGTGAATTTCTTCTTAAATTTAACGTGGATCAAACAGGTATATATATATATATATATATATAAATTTTTAAAACGTTCAATTAATTGGGAAAAATAATTAAGAAGAAGTAAAATTTATCTGAATTTTGGGTTTGTATAAATGCGTACTGTTATCCTTCTAGATTTATCGCATAGAATACAAACACAGATTGACGTGTAAAAGTAAAATAATTGAATGCAAACTGCCTTACGAGATTTATTTACAAAAAAATATAATTGTCGACTAAATATTATAGAAATGCAATGCTTATCCTGTCCTGTAGCACGTATCGCTGTGCACTTGTCAAATTCAATTTGCATATAAATAATTGCAATAAAAGGCTGAGAAAGGAAATATATTTTGAAAGAAATTAGTAAAAGTAAATTATTTTTACACATACTGTCTACTAGTGCGTTCCAAATTAGTTTTAATAGCAGCAAGTAGAAAGTGAAAGCATTCAGATGACTCATTAGCTTCAAAATTCATTTTGACTGGCTTGTCGATCCTACCGATCTTATTGCTTTTGCTTGGTGAGTGTATAACAAGAGAGAAAAAAGCAGAAAAAAAACTCACTATAATAAAATAGTTCGTGTCGCCTTACCCTTTTTAATATTTTTTGCTTATAGGTTTTACATACTTGCAAATATATAGATTTGCCCTACTTGAACATTCAATACAATCTTTTACTCGCTATGATTACTCATACGTATGTACAATTTTTGTTTATCATTAACTAAAAAAGAACTTCAGCCGTAGTCGGAACGTCGCGTCGCGTGTGACAACTACTACTTCCTAGTACACTGTTCATATTCCTTTTATCGCAATTGTGGTGTGGTTTTGACCAATCTTTCCAGAAACGCTTCTTCTGTTACTACATTTTGAGTAATGCGTAGTCGAAATAGCGTTGACCGGATTTTTTGGCGAAATCTCGTTTAGATGTAAAAACCGGCACCCATATCTTCCAAATTGAATGGAAAGATGGGCTTGGGGAGAGTGGTGGGGTTGGGACGAGGGGGCAGTGTGGTGCTACAGTCAAAGGAGAAAGTAAAGAGTAGATTGAACCTATTTTACCCTATTTATACGAGGCTTTAAGTTCAAACATCTTGTTGCGATTACGTTTGGATGAATTACTTAGCTAAAAAGCACCGACGAGTAAAAACGATATGGAGACTATGTGTCTGTTAATGTTTGTGTTTCGTCAAAGGTTTCAAGGAAAAGCGAACATCTGAGCTCATTGGGAAATTTATTATTCTTTTATTGGTCTTTTATTGGTATTGAAGTAAGTGTAGCGATACTCACACAGAGAGATACCGATACGTCAATTGGCGATTGTGGGAAAATATTCACAAATGTGTTTACTATAAAAACGAATTTTTATATTTTTGACTTTAATTGCTCCCACAAATCAATTTTACTGCCAAAAAGTGTCCAAACAGAAGCCAGAATCCGACATGTATTTATATTTCAAAGTAAAGTAAAACATTTGTTCTAGGATATTGTTAATGTTTTTTGCTTTATTGCTTTTTTGCATTTACGACCTAATAAAAATCATCTGTCTTCGTTACACACTAATATTACACTTATATGTTGAAATAAATTAAAAAATAATAATAATAATAAATTTGCAGACAAGAGGATAAAACTCACTACTTTTTTTTCATTTAATGTGATAATAACAATTAATTTAAACGTAATTTAACGCTTAACGACGATTAGTGAACACCCTACACTACTAATGCATCACCCTCTTAACAAATATTTCAAATAAATCGTTTAAATCCGAAATGTGAACTGTGAACTGTGCCAATAACTTCAATCAAACGTCAAACGGTTACAAAACCTGTGACGCAACTGCCAATTAATATTAAATTAATAGTACTTTCGTTTCACATAGCTTGCATAGGTATGCATATTAAGTTCACTGCCTCGGTTCTTATGAACTGAGATGGCACTCAGCAGTCAGAAAGATAAAGGAAAAGGCAAGGCCACAGACCTATCAATCAAATTGATCTCTAGCACCTAAGCAGCAACGTGGTTTATTTTATTCCCTTAAAATAATATATATATATATATATATAAATATATATATATATATATATATATATATATAGTATAAATAAATATATATATATAGTATAAAAAGCATTTAAAACTTTTTTCACCGCAGGCCAATGCTGGCAAAATGAACGGCCTCTCTGAAATAGAACAAATTGTCAAAGAGAAGACAGTAAGTGCATTATTTTATTGCATTTGATTAAATTAATTAATTAATAATTTATATAATTGATTATTAGGAAAAGCATGAGGAAAAATCAAAGATACTGAGTGGAAGTAGCAGCCGTTTGGGAACTGCGGCATGCGGAGGTAACAGTACGGGTATGGAGACGTGTAGCAATGCAGATCTAGTCTATCCGAACAATGAGAATAATACATCAAAAAATAGTGGAGAAGTAATTTAAAACAAATGAAAATAATTTATATTAAAACATATAACTAAAAACAAAACAAAAATATGTTTAGAATAGCTACATGAAATCTAGTGAAATTGAATCAACACATAAATGTCGACTTCCTGCTCTCACGGAGCTAATATCCACAGAAGAATTGTACATTAAAGATTTGGGTGATATTGTCAACGGGTAACGCTTAACTTCAAATTATTAAACTATCATTCATAAATTGTAACAACATATAACTTTCTTTAGGTATATAGCTGAATTAAGAAACGCAAACAGTGATATAATAATGCCAAATGACTTAAAAAGTCCTAAATGGTTAATTGTCTTTGCTAATATTGAAGCCATTTACGAGTGGCACCGAGAGTAAGTTCTTAATTATCTGCTTTTGCTTGATTATTGCATTACATACGTTATTATAACACCCGATCTGAATTTGAATTTTCATTTTAGTTCCTTCTTGAAGCTCTTACTACAGTGTCAGAAAAGCCCAGGAGACTTAGGCTCGATGATCAAACATTATGAACATAAATTCCAAATGTATATTACTTATTGCAATAACAAGCCGAAATCCGAGCACATAGTTACCGAACATGTTCAGTATTTTGATCAAGTGAGGCAAAAGTTAGGCCATCGTTTAGATGTAAGTTTCTCGCAACAAATATATATGTATATCTATTTCCAAAAATTTTTACGCCCACCACACCACCATGGGACATAAAAATTTCACTTCTCTCTTTGTGCAATCAAAATCCCCCTATACCTCCTGTATATAATCTTAATCGATTTTGTTATGTTTCTTTGTCGTGCATTGAAATCGCTAATGTCGGAAAAAACAAGAGTAAACAGAGTAAAGGCTTACACTGGCCATATTCGTGCCTGATTGAATTCCGAAATGGATGTGATCTCCCAAGCAATCATATCTAAAAAAAACTCAAGATAACACTGACCGCTCAATACTCCACACCATTTGGCCTGACACAATTATTCATTCATTTTTATGATAACACACCAAAAATGATTATTTTACATTGTTTGCATTTGAAAGCTTACTTTTCACGAAAATTCCCGTATCTGAGAGTGCATACAACGCCAACCGATGTCATCCAAATTTAGCAAACTTAATTTATTTGTTAAGGGATTTATTATTATTCATTTGCCAATTACACCTCCTCGCCCTACAGGGGATTACTTTTTATGAGAACCGTTATATATGGTGGGGACTAAATAATACACCTATCTAATCCAAATTTCCTATGGTTGGTTAATGCTTATGCCAAATTAATAGTGTGGACCACTTTTCATCACAAAATATTACACATTAAACTTTTTTATTAAACTACTTACTATTGATGAGAGCTTTTAAGTGGAATGAAGTGCGAATTCGTTCAATTTTCACGTCAAACTACTATTACGGACAAATTGTCATCATACGATATTGAGAATTGCATTTTTTTGGCATACAAGGGCTTATTTTTCATATGGTAGTCTCCCAAAAATTAACTGAATTGACGTAAATCCGATATAGTTAAGTTTGATATCAAATTATAAACATTTTTGTAACATAAAAATAAATCCAGGTTTCAAACCTTCTCGACAAAAATCACTGAATAATAATCGTATTTCAGCATTTAAATGGATGTGGATCGTAATGCCTGAGATGTTAAAGCCCCTCTCAGATAATCGTTGTTGATAATCGTAAAGTTTGAGATTGGTTCACGTAGGTTTATATTGTATGTGCTTCAGCCCGTCTAAGGGTTCTAACGTAAATTAAACCTCCATATGAAAAAAGATTTCTTTTTAATATTTTACGAGAAAAATGGCTCAGTAATAGTCATTTGGAATCGAAATTAACTGCACCATATTTAGATCATTTGTCATCAGATCTATTTTTCGGGCAGTGAAGGCGAATTTCGAGCACTTTATATGAGAAATAGCGACGTAATAATAAATTCTTCGACAAAAAGATTAATTTTGCTAAACTTACACCCCGTCAGCTTACGTGTTGGATTCTCTTCCATGTAAAGTCGCTCATTAAAAAATATGCATTTAGATGGAAGCAATTTATAATTTTTAGTATCTTATAACGATAATACAGGAAGAATTACACTTGGCGAAGTGATGTAGGGTATCTAATGGGAGGTTTTGCCTGACTATAATGTTCTTGGTCGTTTGTATTTTGTACGTTTTTACTCGTTGTGTTAAAAAGGTTAAAAATATAGAAAAAACTCTTTATAACCAAAATATACTCTAACGCGGATATATACCTTTCATTTGTTTATATATATTTGGCACTTAAATATAAAGCAATCAATATCTTTAAATAGTTAAGTGATTTACTCATAAAACCAGTGCAACGTCTAACCAAATACGTTCTCCTACTGAATACGATCACCAAACAAATCGAACAGGCCGGGATGGTCGAAGAGGTGCCTAGCATGAAGGAAGCCTGCAATGTAATGAATGTAAGTCCTTTTTACTTGAAATATCAATATAACATGCGGTGTACGGAAGCGAATTGCAAAAGTAGTTTAGTTAGGGGAAGATGCAGTAATACGGGCAACATTTTCCGCGTACTTGAGTTATATCGAGTTTGCAACTTTTTACAATAGATCTCGGTTCCGATAGTGGTTTTGTTTTACGCTCATACAATCTTGAATTTGAACAGTGAAGCATTTGTAAGAAACATAAACCTTCGTACAGTTCGAATATCTGTGAAAACGTAATTAGAAGGTTAAAATGTAATTGATTTCATTAAGAGAATAGTGTGGTGTTCAGCGACAGTGTTTAGATTTTGTGTCGGTGATACCGCGTGATGTTGTGCATAGTAAAAAAAATAAATAGCAGTACCGCTCTCGTATATTTAATGATCAAGCTTGCGTTTATACGCTTTTCGAATTCATCTCGAAACTCACTTCTTCACTTCTTATTATGTCTACAGGCAATATGTAAAAACGTTAATGACACTATGGTTCTACAAAGGCTCAAAAACTTTGACGGTAAAATAACTGCTCAAGGTAAACTACTGTTGCATGGCTCATTAACCTGCATTGAAAATGCCAGGAATGCTACTGAAAGAAAAATGCGCGAAATGCACGTTTTCATTTTCGAGCAGAGCATACTATTCACTGAGAAACATAATTCAAAAATCCAATTTTCCAGTCCGACTTACGTTTATAAGAGTCACATCCAAGTAAGTGATAAGTGATTATTTACGGAAATAAGATAGCATCGTATCGATGTGGTTTTTTGTTTCTCTTCTTGAAAGGTTAACAAAATGCAGTTGGAAGAGTTACCTAACAATCGTTTTTTACTTAAGTCAACAGATCCCAACCGTCCAGACTTAAATATGATTTGTCATGCTTCGACAATAGAAACTTACCGCGAATGGTTGGATACAATACGTAAACAATTGCAAATTCAGCACGATTTCCTTAACGCACTTACACGGCCTATTGCATACCAGCAGCAACAACAGGCAAAAGGAAAACAACACAGTGACATGAAACACGAACATAATAGAGAGTAGTTGTGAAAATGCGCACACTATTAATTATCATTATTTTTATTTATCTTGTCCTTCTTTGTTATGATTTTACTTTTTTTTGTATTATGTAACTACTTATTGAACATTATTTTCCATGCAATTAACTCGTATATTGACGATGACAAGTAAGATTTTTTTTTTTTATTCGTTCGCTTAACTGAAAAACAAAAACCAGAAAAGAATTATATTATAATAAGTTAGAAATGGATAAGTAAACGATAACAACATTATAAAAATCTTATTTCCGATAGTATTAAATAATAATAATAATAATAATAATAATAATAATAATAATTGTCTGGTACACTCTATATGTACGATATAAATAAATAATAAAAATTCATCCATCAGAATACATCAGATACCATCAGCGACATTTACATATTTATTTATGAGTTATGTATGAAAAGCATGTAACCGACATCATCGCACGGAAGCAAGACACGAGTTCATATATCATTTCCAAAAAACTAAGAACATCTCCCGAGACATGTTCAGCTCTCTTATGCGATATATTTGCCAAACAGCCGCATCATTATTATTATTATCATTACTATCATTATATTTTTAAAATCAGTATATGAGAAATGAAAAATTAAAGAGAATGTCTTACTTACGCTACTTACTGTACATACAAGCAGCAATTTAATACTGAAAAGAGCTTTTCTCAAATTCAAACAATTCAAAAATGATGAAAGAATTTTTTTGTGTATCACACACACCCGCACACACTCACACACCCACACAATCACTCACTTATTAAGAGGTATATAGAATAAATTGAGCTTAGCTACAATTAAATATGTAATTAGTCAATTTGCCTTTAAGAGAAGAGTAGTCCTTTCGCTTGTTGCCCAATCTTTATACGTCAGTGGTGAGTATTATAACACATTCTTGCTTTAAATTACCGCCTCACGTCATCATTAACGATAAATATCTACATCAAATTTCAGCTACCTCTTCCATCTTAACAACTGCTGTAGTCGTATTAACAGGAGATAGAGAGAGATTCATATTTATAATTGTATTTTTTGCACTTGGGGCTATAATAGAATTGAGGAGCATGGAATTATCGGAATTCGCAGTTTGGTGCTTTATAAATTCAAAGCGTTTCCTTTACGTTACTTTACTATAATCGTTTAAAGTTGTAAGTACAAATATTACTTTTTTCATTAAACATGAGTCGCGAATAAATACGTGAGATAAATTTGAGAACACGTTCCCAAATACGATTCCTTTACAATCCTCTACTTTATATAAGTTCAAACATTTATTAAGGCGATATGATAAATATTAATGTTTAAGATTTTTCAGTGCTATACGCACAGTTGGAAACTATTACGCTACAGATAACCTTTTGACATTAGCATTTCGATTGTGATAGCTGACAAATAATTGACTCAACCCTTTCCCCTTGAAGAGGCATTATCGATCGAGCCCCTTGATTTACTGGGAGGACTGCTTAAGTTTTCTTTGAACAAAGTATTTGAAATCGTGCTAGTAGATCATTATATTTACATGAAGTTTACATGATACATTTCAGTTAACACAAAAGTATCGCTAAAATGGAAACTGACTTCAAACGCATTTGCATTTCAAGTTCTATGTAAGACATAAAGAGAAACTTTGAGAAAGAGGTGTCGTTGTGAAACGCGTCTGTTACGATTTCAAAATGAACCGGCTTGCCAGCTTGGCTTAGGAAAGGATTTTTTCTATTATTACAGCTCTTTTCACTTTTGGTTCAGGGATTTCAAGAGTTTTGAGAAATCTTGCAGAAGTGAATTGAGTATTCGACGGCAATACTATGCTAATTGCAGTATGAAAACTAGACGGGAAGACGGATCATATGGAAAAATCGAAAGCTTTGATTCACCATTTGGTTCATCATTTCATCTGCTCTTGTTGCTATTGTAGCAAAGTCGATGAACCAAATTTATCAAAAGCAAATTTTGAAAAATACAAATAAAAACTAATGTCATTGACTTCCCTTATTTATCTTATCGCCATATTATATCCAAGCTTGTGTCCACGCTGTATACATTGCTAATTGTATATTCCATAAAGATGGTTTCTCAGAGAACTGACTAATATTTTCGAAAATACTTAATAATAATAATAATAATAATAATAATAATAATAATACAATATATAATACAAATAAAACTTATAGGCTGTTCGAAGGAGAATGTATTAAAATATTTTGCAGCATTCATTGAGAACAAACACAAAATACAAAATGCAAATACAAATACAAATAGAAATACATTTACAAATGCATACGTACAAAAGTACGCAAAAGCAATCCAAGAAAGAAAACTAATTTTCAACAATAACTTTAAGAAAGAATACTTGATAACTTGACAGAAGGTCGGAAAATTTCTTGTTTTTATTCAGCTTTATTTTTAAGCCAAAATAATTAGGAAAACTAGATAAAATAAAAAGTATAATATTCAGAAATAAGATAAAAAAAATTTATTTTTTTACTATTTCAAACATAAACAAAAAAAAGCAAATGACAAATAAATAATTAAAATCAGTCTCTTCATTGCTTCAATAAAACATTTCATTTTATTAATTTAACGTAAATATGATTATTTTGCTCATTACATATTTATGTTAATTACATAGTTAGTTGATCCTCTTTAATCAATGATGATGATGATGATGATGATGATGATGATGATGATGATTGTTGATAGCGTTGTAAGATAAAGACATAATAAATTTTACTTTTCATTTTAACGAGGAATTTTTCATGTTCTTCTATTCCCTCGAACCCTTCCCTCCTCCACCCTCCTCCACTCGCTCTTTTTTTTCTTTTTCCCTCTCTCATTGTGTTACTCTGCCTTTGCATGTATATGTTATACATAAGTATGTTATAAAGTTAAGTAAAAAAGAAAAAAAAAAAAAACAAGAAAATTAGACAAGTTTTCATATAGTTATCTACCAAAACTTTATATGTTTATCTATAATTATACAATTATATAAAGATTCCCGTGAAAGTATTTGTCTCCTTTTATGTAATTACTGAAAACTGTCAACACTTCTAAGCGTTTCTTAACAAAATTAAATAAACAATAAAACAAAATTAAAAAAAAAATTAAAAAGAAAAATAAATAATAAAATATATATATATATATATATATATATATATATAT
>CCAG010023908.1:0-109063 GCA_001077435.1 Glossina morsitans morsitans | reverse complement strand
ATATATATATATATATATATATATATATATATATATATATATATATTTTTTATATATATATATATATATATATATATATATATATATATATATATATATATATATATATATATATATATATATATATATATATATATATATATATATATATATATATATATATATATATATATATATATATATATATATATATATATATATATATATATATATATATATATATATATATATATATATATATATATATATATATATATGTATATGTATATGTATATATATATATATATATTATAAACAAATCAACAATGGTAGTTGTAATGAAAATGTTATAATTTGCAAATGTACTTATATACATACACATACAAGCTTATGTATACATCGTATACAGATATATGAATGTACGTATGTATATATGTATGTATGATGATATAATCTAATAAAATACATGCTATGCCAACTATTGCGTCCTGTTTGTTGAAGTTTTCTTTATGGTTCAATTTTGCCGAATATTTATAAAGTTGGCCATGTAGGCGCTTTTTAAGCGTAATTAGCATAGCGGAATTAAGTAAGCCCCCCATTCATTTATTTATTTGTCTTTGTGTTAAAATGACATAGAGCGATCTCAAATTTAGGTTATAATTAAGAAGTCATCGATTCACAGTCGAGATTGAAAACTTTTCCTTCACCGCATTATTTCTGCATTGACTGTTAAGATAAGCCACATCGGCCCCAATCATCTGCCCCTAAAAATTTATAAATATTTGTATCAGACGATCTCAAAAATCTCGTTCAATCAGAATTTGCATTAACTTACATTTTAATACATTTCGCATTCATACCGATCTGTTTCACAAAATTGTTTTTTAGACATGGGGTCTCTGTTTTCTAATTTTTATATTGTATATATGTTTCGGGCAGACAGCCTATAGTAAAATCTCGCTTGGTCATAAAAGCGAAGGATTTTTCTTATCCTACTTTTTTTAATGCATCCGCATATATGAACAAATCATCGTGAAAAATATCTCTAGGTCTGTTCGTTCACTTGCTTCTCGCTTGCTTCCCCTTGCTTCCCGTTGCTACCCGCCTCATCATCGCAATCAATATTAACGCAGTTTTCTTCTACATACACAATGCCGCTGATATCAAATACCTGTTAGCCCTTCTTCGCCCGTTAATTGTAGGTTTTGTTACTGTTTTTTTTCCGCCAATCTATAGTCACCGCAGCAGTCGAACGTAAACGCCACTCGCTAAACTCTGCGTTAAACGTCTTATTATACGAAAATTCGACATTTTTACACCAACATCACACCGAATCTATAATATACTCTGGGCAACCTATCACGTAACATGAACAGGTAATGTGTCTTTTATTGTAAAAAGAGGGGGGAAATTGTATAAAATACGTTAAATATGTTATATGCAAATGTAAAACTTATTGAAGCGTTTGACGAACATAAAGTTTACAATTCTTCAATATGAAAAAAATGATGAAACGAAGATGACCTTATATTTGCTACCTAATCTTTGCTGTTGTTGTTTGGTTCACATATATTTATCCCCAAATGGGGATATTAACTTAAAAACGTAGACTCGTATATGCTTTTACAACGATTGATACAATGTGACGTCATATTAAGAAATCAATCAGAGGATCAGTGTCTATTCACATCTATTATTGATGCGTTCATCACGAATCGGCAGTTATATTTAATTGCAAGCAAAACTGATAAAATCCTACATTTCTTCATACATTTAGTAAAAGAAGTATATCCAATGTTTGAAATTGAAAGATGGAATATTGTGCAGTTTTTCAAATGCCTCGTAGAGCTGGCTTTACACAACGAAGTCGAGTGTTTGTTCGGTCCAGGTTCAGTTCCCGTTATGTCCTCCAATAGACACATATGTATGTCCATCTGTTAGCTGCCGGGAAAATTCGTTTTTTGGTCGTATACCTTGCTCTAGCTCCCTGCACCTCATATTCTACTTAGTTCAGCGAAACCGTCAAAATGTAACGATATTTGACAATAGAAACCTAAAATATACAATACATTTTTATGAAACTTAGTAAACTCCGCATTAGTCCCGATTCGCAGACGTTTAAATGTTGTCAATTTCAATTGGCATTTAGATTAGTATTGTCACTTTAATGCAATCTCATTCCATGGTTTGAAAATATTTACATTTGATGAAATGCATGGAAAAGAAACAGAGTGACGTGCAATAATTTTCGTTACGTTGATGTCAGTAGTTAGTAATAAATGTGGCAATCCCTAGTGATGGAAACAAGATGATTAGAAAGCAAAATTCATCGTGTACAGCAGTCGGTGTATAGTTTATATGAACTCATTAAAATTATCAATCTCTTTAACGTTGTTCCTAACAGCACTAGTGTTGTCACTGCTTTTCGCTCCAATATTGTTGATTCATCTTTTTCAGATAATTAAAACGCAAGTTTGCTGACATCACATGTCTGTCCAAAGTGTCTAACAATACTTTTGGTCTTGTCCTTGCGGCTTTCCGTTTGTTGGCTAATATTATTATAATTGCTTCCTTACTTACTGACGTTGTTTGAATTATTTCAAAAAGGCCTAGTAACGACAAATAGATTCGGATAAACCCTCACTTATGCACGTCATAAATAGTTAATGCTCACATTTTTTACTTCGAAAAGTAAATTTAATACCAGTGCTTATGTCTTGTCCCCTGTTTTTCATTCTAGCAATTGCAAAAAACCGATATCAATTGTAGGACAATGGGCTGACGGAGAGTCAACATTCCAACATAAAGTACTTGTATGTATGTATTATTAGAGTTGAAATTTCTGTTTTAAAAAGTAATAAAACATTTCAATTTCTCAATGCTTCGATAAAATAAACACCTCTTAATACATATGCTTCCATATGATTATATAGCGTATGTTTCAAAAATTACAATTCATTTAATAGAGTTTTGACCATGATGTGTAATGCGTGGCCAGAAAATTTTTATTTCAAGCGTATCTTAAGAATTGCAGTGACACTGCAAAAAACCCAAAAACAAAATGTATATTGATTAGAGTAAGTTTATTATGAAATGTATACTTCTTAATTCGCAAGTTTAAATTACTGAAGCTTGAGTTAATACGATCGGCAACTTAGGTAAAAATTACAACTTTAACGATATCGAAATCGTTAATTTCTCAATATGTTATTATTTGAACATTAAATTGGTAAATATACAATTGGCGGGCTATGAAACAACAAGTTTTCATAACTTTCCGCACACACAACATGCACGCCTTTTTAAAATATAAATCTAAACCGTGGACGTATTGTGCTGCTCGTCAACAAGCCTGATGCGTCTTTGTTATTCAAAAAATTCCAAAAAAAAGGACAAGTCCAGAGATTGTACACCGAGATTGAGTCAAATGTCCAATAGACACATCCAATGTTTCGAAATTATTTGAAAAGTAGGAATTGTCATATTCTTCATAACGTAAGAATAAAAGGACGGACAATTCAGAAACTAATATTCATCAAACGGCGAAGTGCTATTCGAAGCGGCTGGAATATCCTTTTGCGTATCACTGCAAATACTTCAGTAGCAGTGCTAGCGTTTCCATATTTTTGAAATTTTCAAATTATGAGCATGTCCTTACCTAGAGCTGGCAACATTGACTTCAATTTTCTACTCATTAAAGCAAATGTGGTATAGAAACGCTCGGTAAGAAGGAACTGTACCCCAGATAATACCAAATAAGTTTTATTGAATTGCTCGTCGACAATGGATTTTCTTTGCAAGTATTTGTCAAATATACGTATACCCTGTGATAAACAGCCAATATATAAAGATGAGTGCGTTTATTCTTTTGATACTCCGGAGACATCGACGGGATTGTACGTCAACTTGACCACATTCTTAGGCTTTGGTGAAAATTATGTTTTGAAATATGCAGAGAAAACAGGGAACAAAGTTTTCTTGCATATTCGGAGAGAGAAATTTGCGAAGGATAATACAATGGAAACAAACAAAGAAGAAACGGGACCCAAATCCAAGATTACACGTCTAGCAATTGGCATCGAAGGTGGTTTTAATAACAATGAAACTACGAAATATGAATATAAAGACACCTACAGCATTGTGGTCATGCCGGATATAAAAATAAAGATGCCATATCCTAGTCATGAATTACCAACCATCGTAAACCAATCGGTGGAAGCAGTTTTGGCCCAAGATTCCGCCATTATGAAATTGCAGAAAGAAGCTTTAACAGGTAATTCTTATCGTACGATTTGAGCAAACCTTGAATAAGTGTAACTATAACGTAATGTTATAAAAAAACACGCTTCCTTTATAGGATCATGGGATGGTGAAATAAGGCAAATCTCCAAGTATTCGGATGAATTAAAGCAACTTGATAACGGTAGGAAGATACCACCTTCTGGATGGAAATGTGAAAAATGTGACTTAACGAGTAACCTTTGGTTAAATCTTACTGATGGCTCGATTCTTTGCGGAAGAAAATTTTTTGATGGCTCCGGAGGCAATGATCATGCGGTACAACATTATCAAGAATTTGGATATCCTTTAGCGGTAAAACTGGGGACTATTACGGCAGACGGTAAATCAGATGTGTTCTCCTATCCAGAAGATGATATGGTAATAGATACTAAATTGGCTGAACATTTATCACATTTCGGAATAAACATGGCGGCTATGAAAAAGTCGGAGAAATCAATGGTAGAATTGGAGTTAGAAATAAATCAACGAATTGGTGAGTGGTCGTTGTTAACGGAGAGTGAAAGTACTCTGCAGCCTTTGGCCGGACCAGGTTACACGGGAATGCGCAATTTGGGGAACTCTTGTTACATCAACAGTGTAATGCAAGTCTTGTTCACTGTGCCAGACTTTATTAAACGCTTTGTGGGAAAAGGGGCGGAAACTTATTTCAGTGAGTTTCCACTTGATCCGGCCAATGATTTTAATATTCAAATGGCAAAATTAGGAAATGGACTTTGGTCTGGAAAGTACAGTTCCATTACGCAAAACGCATTAGATGAATCTCTGGGTATTTCGCCGGCCATGTTCAAAAACGTAGTGGGTAAAAATCATCCTGATTTTGGTACAAAGCAACAACAAGATGCTTACGACTTCTATTTATATCTAATTAATCTTCTCGAGCGGCACTCCCGTAATGAGTTTAACCCTGCTGAAGCGTTGACATTTGCTATCGAAGAACGAGTAGAATGCTTGACAAGTAAGAAAGTTAAATACACGAGACGTGATGAATATTGCTTACCTCTTCCGATTCCACTGGAAAAGGCCACCAACCTTGACGAAGTCACAGATTATTTAGAGAAGAAATCTACTTCAGCGATTGGGAAAGAGGGCGACAAAGATATTATAAGACATAATATCCCGTTACATGAATGTTTAGAACGTTTCTTTTCTTCCGAGCATATTGAACAATACTACTCAACTGCCATCAAGGATACAACTTCTGCCAAGAAATCCTCGAGACTTGTCAACATGCCAGATTACCTCATGATGCATTTACGCAAGTTCACTTTAGGCGACGATTGGGTGCCAAAAAAATTAGATGTTTCCGTTCAAATGCCTGACGAATTGGATATGTCTAAATGGCGCGCTCTTGGAAAACAGCCGAACGAAGAAGAACTGCCTGAAATTGATTTAATTAAACACATCAATTTCACATTTGATGAAAACATGGTGAGTTCATTAATGCAAATGGGTTTTCCACAAGAAGCTTGCAAAAGAGCTGTGTTTCACACTAAGAACGGCGGTATAGATGTTGCATCGGACTGGCTCATGGAGCATATTGGGGACTCTGATTTCTCTGAACCATTTGTGGTGCCGGATTGTGAGACCGGTAATATCGCTGGCAAAATGAAAAGTACTTTCGTTCCTAATCCTGAAAGCCTAGCTTTATTGATGAGTATGGGTTTCGATGAACTTAAAGCCACCAAAGCTCTTAAAGCTACCAACGGTAACTTAGAGCGTGCAACAGATTGGATCTTTTCGCATATCGACGACATGGACGTTGATGATACGGATACTTCAACCAGTTCGGGAAATCAAAACCAGAAAGTTTATCGGGATGGCATTGGAAAATATAAACTAGTCGCATTTATTTCTCATATGGGAACCTCAGCTCAAGTTGGTCACTATGTGTGTCATATTCGTAAAGACGGACAATGGGTCATTTTTAATGACAGTAAAGTGGCATTGTCTCAAAAACCACCGAAAGACTTGGGCTATTTATATATGTACAAGCGTGAGGAGTAAAAATATGCAAATGAAATACCAAATACGAGTCCGCAAAAATGTACAATATCTAAAAAACATAAAATTAAAAATAAAGAATTAAAAAATACCTTAAATTCAATAAACACAATTATACCGCCATATATTTCTTAGACTTGTACAGCTAAACTGTTGTTCTGTTCTTGCGATAAAAATACGTGACTCGATTACTTTCATTCCCTTAATATATTCATAGATTTGGTGAATTCTTTGGACTTCTTGATAATCTACCCTGTGCGCCGTGATCATGTCTGAAAACTGTTTCTTGCTTTATGTTTCGATATAGTAGCGCAAAAAATTAAAAGTTCCTGTGGAGGTTATTCCGATGGAAATATTCTCGGCACTTTTCATGCATATTCCCCCCATTGTGCTATTGGAAGCCACACTCTGCCATGCTACAATTCACATTTATAGATGCGAGTAACGCTGTGTGTGCTTGCTTCTTTCCAAAGCAACCAACGTCACCCGATACGCGAAGTTAACCTTGTAAGATAAGTACTACCTTTCGACCCAAGTACTCCTTGGAAAATCTAAATTCAAACCGTCTCTCATATTCTTAACTATAATTACTATATTACTATGTTCATTCAAACAACAGCGTTTCAACGTTAAATTCCAGTAATTAAAGAACCGGTAATATTTCCCAAGCGTTGCGTACATGCTACACAAATCAGTCATGCAAACAGTCAAACTCAAATGATTGACGTAGTGTGAGCCATAAACACATTTTCTCCACCGGAAAAAATAAAAGCTATAAAAATGTACGTTATACCACCAAATACCAATATACGGGAATATATTCGTTTTATCAAAAGGTTTGCAAACGATTCGAGAAGGAAATAGACATGTTCTTGATCAGCATCTATCCAAGCATGTCCGGCTGTGTAATCTCGATGATGTACAGTCCGATACTTGGTATATAGATTGGTATGAAAATAGGTCTAAACGCTCAAAAGATACGCCTACAGTGAAACATCAACTAAGAACTCCTCGCCTTTTGTTCTCAAGGGGAAAAAAATGGCGTTTTTTGTTCACTACTCATAACCTCTCGTGGACACAACGATATAGGTTTAAGTGCCAAGCCCACTTAATATTATAAAATATCGGTTTTTTTTTTTTAAAAAAAAGCTAAATTAAAGCTGGGGGATATAAAACGTTCAGCCGCAGTGATAACACAATGTATGTATAGCTTTTAAAAACAGTTGAAAAAGAAGAAATTTGTCTTGTGTTGAATCTTTGATACCATTGTGCCAGGCCACTATGTAAGGTGTAAATCCTGGTCCCGATATATATTTACATTATGTTTTAGGTTATTGGGTGCTATAACTTGTTAATCCTCTTGCTGCAAGCCGACTTGTAGCCAAAACTTTCATATTTTCAAGTCTCAATTTTTGTAACCGCGAGCGTTCGAACACCAGACGATATTTGAGTACCCATCTAGTATCTTGCTCTTGTTAAGTATTCATGCGCTTTGTATGTGCGCGGGGATGGACATAAAAATCATTTGGATTTTACTTGAATGTTTAGTGTACTGTACGGGCAGTAGTTTGCAGTAAAGCACCGTTACCTGGTGTCTGTTTCTATTAGTTGTCGATAGTGAATAAATACGATCGTGCTTTTTACATTTTAATTTGCAACTATTGACTATCGAAGCACTCTAAGTAGGAGACACTTTACAGCTATCGATAAGGTGTACAATTTTCTTACTATCGAATGAAAATCCGTATTATCGTAAAATTGTTCACAAGTAACATATCTGAAGGGAAAGGCAAGTATTTGATGTATTTGATTAATTAAAAAAAGATCACTTACTATATACATGACAGAAATTACAAAATATTAGGAAAGCAAATAATTACTTTCAATGCCTTTATCTACTTGTGTCACAAAATACAATTTATTTAATTTGATTCTTTATTTTGTTGTTCTACTTTTTATTTATTTGCATTCATATTGTTATTCAAAACCCGATCATATCAAACATATTCCCTTGTAAATGCAACGAGTAAGAATTTTTTTTGATTCGACAGTATACCGCTCGTAGACACTCAGAAAACAATACTATCGAATCGAACGTGCGCTCGAAGTTTGTTTATTTATTTTCGGCTAATTTTAAAATTAGCTACTACAGTGTAGAAAGGAGGATAAAGTCAGCAATATAATAGCTTAAGTCTAAATTAATTGTATCTATTTACAGTAATAATAGCTAAGCCAGCAAACATATTTATATTGTACATTCATAGGTATTAAATACCTATTTATATGACTGCTATGTGGAAAGTAGTTTAACTCATATTATAATGGGTGGATTATTAACATTACGGTTGGGCCAATTGAATTAGAAAAGGAGAACAAATGATAATAATCATTAAAGAGTACCTTGGTAGACCCACAGAATGTTAAGTTAATTGGAATAAATTGACTCCACGCTCGCTGTTGAATATTAAAATTATTATCACTAAGTGAAACTGGTGAAGCTGTTACACTATTGATCCATTTAACGATAAAGACGATACCAGGTGCAAGTTTCCGCTTATCAGGAGTTGCAAGGTTAGTCAATTTCAACTGGTTAATGTATGGAGACAGACCGCAACTGGGACAGTAGGGAATTCGTTTCGTATAACGAATTTCCATAATATCAATATAACATAATTCGCCATAACTTCGCGTAACTAACGTATTAAATATACTATTTGTTATATAAGGATCATCCGATTACGAAGTCACTTTTAGATAAATCCCAATGTACATCTGGTGGTATGTACAACTGAACACATATGTCAATAGAAGCGCAGTTTCAGATCAAAAACCACAAACAAATCTTACTTAAGAGGATTTGGTCTTGTATCAAATGAAAGAGACAACTTCACACCATCATCATAATCATCAACATACATTAAACCACAGACGGCAGACTAATTACGAACGAAATGAAGAGTAGTGAACCAAAATGACTATCCCGCTGGGCTTCAGAAAAACTACGGGACTATTGTTTCTCTATAAAATGTAACCCTGTAAAGAACACGTTGCCTTACGCTCTTTTAAATAAAACCATTTGACCAAGATATGTGGGAAAATATATAAAGCATGCCCAACGATAAGCAAGTCATGATGAAAGCCTTGAGTCGAAGGCCTTACTGTAGTAGTCTGTATCAATTTGCTTAGCTCTAAAAAACCCTTGAACACATAACATTACTAAAAGATCTCTAAAAGATTTTCTTGTGGATGTACTGGGAACGAAACCATGTTGACATGGGAAAATAATAGCAATAACTGAACATAATAAATGTTTTGCTACCAAGCTCTGAATGAGCATAGGTACTACGCTAAATTTGACTATAGCGCTATAATGAATGTCATTTCTGCAGCAATACCTTAAAATCCCTGATACTACTACTTGATAGCGATATCGGTCATAGGCCGAACGATATTATCACAACAACTTATGCAGGCACGCATGCCAAGAGAGAAAGAAACGGCTACAGGGGACCCCAAGTGCCTGTGTACAAAAAGCAAAATAAAGTAGTTGAATACATTAAGAGCGGAATTAATTACTCCTGGCGAGCTTTTATTTATTATCATGCAAACTAAATGAGCCTTTGGTTAAGGCCAGGTCTCGTTCTAATTAAATACAGGACAATTTCATTGTTTGCGACATTTTCTTTTTCGGTGGCCCATATATGTTTTTGAGTTGGAGCGGCGAGCTTCTTCCCATTTTAACTGCTTTTGTGATGATTTATCTTTATTAAATACGGCATTTATTGTTCCATGTGCCTTTCCTTTTGAAGATTCTAATAGTTCTGAAAAGTCATCAGCGGCGGCGAACAATTTTGTCATATCTAAAATAACAAAAATAAATTAATAAATAAATAAACAAAAAAATGTTGACGGACCGTCACTAGATTTCAATTTCTTTGCAAAGCTCCTTTCATCCATTTGGGAAGATGCAGTTTGTTTACGTAATCTTTTCGGTTTTATTGATGGGCTATCGGAATTCGACTCTGCTGGCTTATCATTATCACTGCATTCGCTTTCACTTGCTGACGTTGAAACATCGCTTTCTTCATCATAACTAACGGAATCATTTTGAACATCCGAATTTTCGCTGCCAATGAAATCAGCACCCTCTTCGTCGTCCGTCCAGTCGACATCACTTGCATCATCGACGTCAACATTGTTTTTCTCCTTTTTCTTTTTCCCCCTCTTCGTTTCGGCTTGAAGATCATCTCCCAGTTCCTTGAGAAAGTCCAAGTCTTGCTGTTCTTCACCGCTTTCTCTCTTTTTAACTTTTTTACCAAAGTAACCATTTAAATATTCTTCGAACTCATCATCGTCGACTTCATTTGTTTTTAAATCGTGATCATCGTCTTCTTTATCTAACGGTCGAATTTCTTTAGAAGCAGCTTTTTGACGCTTTTGTTCGAAAAAGTTGAAAATGTATATTTCGTCTTCGGTGCAAGTGGCTTTCGTTAGAGATTTTATAGGCAAACCCCGTGAACCTTTCGCCAGATAATCCTTTCCATGTGCCACTTGATTTTCAGTTTTTAGTTCATTAATCTTTTTAGGGTTTTTGAATGAGAATCTTTCCAAGAAATGAGATAATCCAAAATCATTCAAAGGGTCGCCATAATAACTAATGCGTTTACCTATGATATAATCCAAATAATATATCAAGTTTGAAAAGAAAAAACTAAAAAAACCAATTAAAATATCGCGCAGCGCATTTACCTTCTGTAATATTTTCGGCAAATACTTTAACTGTGGGATGGAAATGCCTATACAAGCATAACAGTTCATTATGCGCTGCAAATTCAGCCCCAGAAAATGTAGGTGAACGATGATACGGATCATACGTTTTTTTATAGTCATTTAACTCAAAAACGTTCTCTTCTCTAGATGACGGATTAAATCTTGCATGATGCCAAGATGAGTGTTCCTTTTCATTATTTGTAGGTTTTGGTTCTTTGATGAAATTCTTCTTTGTTTGTTCCTCATCGTCATCTAGTAATACATCTTCATACTTCTCCTCGCAATCACCATTGAATTTTTCAAAGTCTTCAAAATCAACAAAGCTTTTCTCGATAAAGTTATCTTCCTTTTCGTCTTTAATTAATTCCTTACGAGTGTGCAGCAATTTATGGATAACTATTAAACAGCCTGCAGATATATTTGATGGCATATATAAGGCTAACTGAAGTAACCTCTTAATAAACGCTTTTGCTCGATGTATATTCGAATCGTAATGTACGGCGCGGTGAAAAATGTGAAGGAATTGAGCAGCAGTTTTACTACCAATCGTTGTAAGGTTTAAATCTAGCAGTTTGGCGTACAGTGCGTTATAGAAACGGTCGCTCTTTTCCGTCCTTACAGTTACAAACTGTAGTAACAAACCCAGCGTTTGCACCGAAACGCGTATATCGGCTAAGTGCACCAAGCGATATATTGTGTTTTGCATATCTTCGCTAAGCATTTCATTATTGTCATCTGTTTGCTGTCCATGCGCAATAGCCTTTTGTAGGCAGCGAAGTATTGCTTGCATGGTACGATTATTAACCGCACCTTTCGCCACAAGCACCTTAAATAGGGAGAAACATATGTGAGCCAGCTTCGTACATATGTTTGCGTGGCATAAAGATGCAATGCTTGCCAAAAAGCAGAGAGCAAAATGCTGAGCTCTATCGGAAATATTATTTCGAAAAAGCAGCTTTTCAGTTTCTGTCACGATAACTCCGCACATATTTGGGTGTTTATATGCTATTTCCGTTAGATGGTGCAAAGCTTTAGAAGCTATTTTAGCTATTGGATCCCCAAGTTTGTTAATTAACATAGTTAGCAATAATTGCTCCTTTTCAGAAGCAACGGCTAGTAGCTGAGCCGCGACCACTATTGACACTTTTTTATTAATTTCTTGGCCCTTTTGTATTCCCTGTTGAATATTGTTCAAAAACTCTAAAAACATATTAAAATAAATTAGAAAACGGTTCAACGGGCTGAAAGTATTGCAGAAAATATGTATGTGTATATTTCCGAACTAATCTACGTACCAAAGTATTGATCCTTCAGTTCATTTTCAAAATGCCAATAAGCATATATACGTCGCTTCTCTTCGTTTGTTAGAGAAGCATCCTTCCGTACGTTTTTCCAATCGGCAGCGCGCATTTGCATAGAGTAAAGCTTGCGGTGTGGTGGTAACAAAACTTCCTTCCACATATCGGTTACAACAGGTATAACATCAGTACAGGACTTATTTGATAACCTGGTAAGATCCATTAATACAGCCAAGACATCTAAGCTGGCTAAGGGATTAGTTGTAACTAAAAGTACACCAGCATTTGCACGATCCTTAGCTGTGCCCTTACGTAGAGCACTTTGTAACCACCGAATGTCCGATGGATTTTCTAAAAAAATAAATTATTTTAAAGAGTCCACGTCTTTTTTTATGTATAAGCATTCCAAACTTTTTGAAAATGTCGATTTTTCTTGCTCGTATGAGGAACGGCAAATCTTGCATAGTTCCATCAATTCACTCTCTTTCATGTCGTCGACATCGCCGCTACTTGGATATTGCGTATACTACAATAAATAAATATTTCATGTAATAATATCAAATATTCTCTTAAAGAATATTACATACAACTTCGAACCATTTCTTTTCGCAATCCAATACATCCGATGAATTGTTTCCATTCAAAGATTTTTGCGGCCGCGCAAATTTATAAGAATTATTACGATGCGTGTTTTTGCTCCCTTTAGAACTTGCAGACATTTTGGCGTCCGTTCGATTAATTATCGCTATTTACAATTGCAGTCCTTTTATTCTAAGCCTACTGAGGCTGTTAAGAAATCAAAGTTACTTATTGTTAGTAAATTTTATTTCACGTTTCCCACGTGTTTTTAGTTCAAAATGCAACAAGATATTGACCACTGCTATAATTTCGAGCATCAGTGCAATGCCGTCATTTCTTTATGTGACAACAACAATATATTTTCACTCTTTCTATTCTAATCTATTGTGTTAGCCGAAGATCCTTTCATCGCCATACAAAACAATTAGATGAACAGAAATTCGTCTTCCTTGCAAATTTCTATCTTATTTTCGCTTAGCCGCGTCTAGATGTGTTGCCGCAGCACAAGCTTCAAGAAGGTAAATATTTTTTTTAAAAGACTTGAAGCCGTGTTACCATATTATTTTATAGGAAGCAGTAAGAAAATCTATATAAATAAGTCAAATGTCTTCCCCGGATCAGGAAATGTAAGCGAAGCTTTATTATGGACCAACCGAGAGCGACTTTTTAAGTGTTCATTATATGCAGCTGGAAAGGCTGTTAAGGAAGCGTATTTTGTATATGGGAAAGGCCTACTATTCCTATATATCGAGTATATTCGTAAACTCACCTTGTAGAACTTAATCAAGGTAAATACATATTTCGACATTTTTTCGCGTTCAGATGTTATGTGCAGGAGTTTGCTGAAAGTACTACGCAAAATTTATGATTTGTGTTAAAAAACATCATTTTTTCTTAAAGAAAGATTTTAAATTTTTCCACGGTAAAGAGAGAGGGAGAGAGAGAGAGAGAGAGAGAGAGAGAGAGAGAGGATTTCGTTTAATATTTTTTGAATTTTATTTTATTTTCGTATTGACATCTACTGGGAAAAATTAACAAAGAATCAATAATTGCCTCGTAAACTTTCTAATTAAAAAAGTTTAAGAAACTCTGTAACAAATCGCTTTGCAATTAAACAATAATAAGATAAAAGCCTACTATGACTTTAGCTCACCGTGCTCTATTTACGTGGTTTATTGTGCTGGTATTCTTAATTTTACTGTGTCTCCGTTTGGATCCAAGGACACACTGGAATTGGTTCCTTGTTTTTATACCACTTTGGGTATTTGATGGGATCCTTATCATATATATTATCATTAAAATTATACGGAAATGGCGTAATTTAAAGAGACTAAAGGAGCTCTTGATTTATTATCAGTGGTACATTGGAGGGGTTTTATTAAAAATTGCCTCGCAATTGATGATATGTTTGACACTGGAGTATCCAGAGTTGGAAATCTCGATATTCGTAACAATGATTCCAATTTGGATTCTATTATCGGCATCGATTGTCTACGTGTTTGGAAGACTTAATAAGATTGAATCATGGTGACAAAAGGAAGACGTTATAGCTGATGAAAGTACTCAACATTTATTTAGTTTTTGAATATATTTTTCGTATAAAATGAATTTTAAGACAATTACCCTACGTTTAAGTGTAAATATATACAGTTGTAACTTAAGATTAGAAACCGTATTTATTTTGGGTGGCTCGACGTGTTTGCCGATTTGCGGCCCACATCGCCTGCAATTCTGCTTCATTGGCTTTGGCCTTATGTGCTAAATATGTTATTTGATGCTTACGCCGGGTGCCGGACGCAGGTTCCTCATCTACGAGAACACCCGTTGATTGATATGTTGTAGATGAGGCCAAGGCTGTGCGCATCCATTCATCTCGATTCGGCAACACCTGCTCGCTGGTTAAATCAGTCATTTGAATATCTTCTAATTCATAACGTTTGCGCTTAATACTGCTGCCTGCTAGGGCTTTTATCGCTTCCATCGTATCGAGTTTTTCATTGTTAGCTGATGCGTGTTCCAATTCCAGTTCGCCTTGTTCTTCTTTACGCTCTTTTGCAGTTGAAATTTCACGCCTGGAATGTTTATTTGCGCTCTCAACAATCTCTGCCGCCCTCTTAGCCACCATTGCATTAATTTCATTGGTGCAGACTTTAGGAAGCTTCTCGTTGCATTCAAGAGAAAAGAAATCCGTAATTGAATTTTCATTCGTAGCTTCTTCGTCACTGGCTTCATTATCGCTACAACTTTTGCAAGCCTTGATGGATGTTTGTAAACTCCGAACACTTCTGCCGTCAATATTTTCTGTATTGGAAGCTGGGCGCGCTCTTGCTACCGTGTCCGGTATAAAAGCAGGCACAACTGCTTTACGTACTTCAGACGATGTAATTGCATTATGTGCTAATGATTTTGTAAAGTCCAGTTCCGACTTGGGTTTTGGAAGGATACTTAAGAGACCAGAGGATTTACCAAGACTTGCTAATGATTGCTGTCTACATTTAGCCTTGCAAGCTAATTCTCCATTAACGTCATCAAAATCTTTTATTGAAGGTATCATTATTTTGACTGGATTTGGACACCTTGTTGAAGGGTTAACTAAAGGTTTTACCATTGCTGAATTACGTAACAACTTATCTTTCCTATGGAGAAATTCATCGTCTAATTCAACTATTTGTTTATTCTCCACATTTGCGGTCTTAACCGGAGGTAATTTACTAAGCGCTAGTTTAATATCAGTGCAGGACGAGACGTGTTCAGTTTCAACTTCTTTCTTAGGCATTGGAAGTAGAAGGGAAAAATTCTTTGTGCTTGTGCGCCCTTTTGCTGGGTCTTCCTTCGCAATATCCTCTCCTTTGGATGGCATTACCTCTGAATGCTCGTAACTATCTTCACATTCCTCACTGCCCTCACTGCTGCTTGAATCGTACTCTACTAACGACATTTTCAGCATAAATCTTTTGACAATACAGACCGATACTGATATTAATGACACGACAAGGACCAAATAAACGAATAATCAGCTATTATAATTTTTATTAATTGTTAACGTAAAATTCGGATTGTGTTTACAATTAATTAGCTAAACAGCTGACTCATAGTTGCAATTAGGTAGATGTCATAAATTAAAGTTGCGTGAATTGAGACCGATGAACGCAAGCGCAAGTTGCAGTCGTATCCGGCATGAAAAATTGCTTAGGCTTTTGCTAGGCATTGCCGAGCCTAATAATTCATATGGTTCTTACGTAAATAAACAATACAACCACGAAAAAAAAACAAACAAACAAACGAACAAAAAAGGGTAAAAAAGAAACAAGCAAGCAACAAAGACGATTTATTTCAAATTTAAGAGTTATATGTAAAATTTTAATTTAATTTTTATATTGCATTGTTTGTCTTGAAATTTTGATTTACATTATTATTTTATATTCATTTATAATATGAAGAACAAGAATTAGAGGCCATTTATCCCAAAATAAAAGATTTTTTTACAAAATGTTTCATTTTATTATACGAATAATTTTAAAGCGTAATTTCCGAATTATGGAATAATTAATAAAGGCAAACAATGCTTTTCGATGGCGTCATAACGTCTTACCAGATTAGAATACGATTTTTACCTTTATATTCTTTTTTGGTTAGCTTTGATATATTGTTTGTATTTATGCATTGTTCATATATATTGCAAATAAATGTACAAAGCATGGATTTAAAGGCTGCCTGGTGGCTTAGAACCATATATAAATGCGCGCCTGTATTGAAAATACTACCGCACTTGGGACTTGAATCCGCGACCATTAAGTTATTAGTTGCGATCCTTTGCCTGTTCGGGTACTTATGCGGAATTTTAATATATATGTTGACCGTCTACATTTATTTTAATTTCTTCATGTTCACTTCAACTGTGCGGTGCCGTCTGCATTTACTTCGATCTCTTTGTTTTACGCTTCAAACTATATACCAAGAGAGTGTTCTATATGTCAACTAGTTTCGATGAGGACTGACTCAAATTTCTTTGTATCTCGTTGTATTTAAGGGAAAAGTAAACCAACGATATCCTAGTTAGGCAATTGCCATAAAATGGTAAAGGGATAACAGATAATAACTGATACCTGGTGGTTGTTTTCCATCCTTATTTTAAGCATGTTTCAAGAATACGATACGAATATATAGACATATATAGTTTATCCTTTCCGCTTGCGAATAAAGCGATTTAACCAAGAATTGAAGAATAGAGAAATTATGCATTTACATGGAAAGAGATTTCGCCTTGAACACACATACAAAATCTTCGGTAAACTTACAAATATGTACTAAAAGGAATTTGATATGAAATCATTGTGCGTTTATTTGCGAAAAAAAAAACTTTTTATAATGGATAAAGCATAAGATGATGTTTGCTTCCTTGCGTCATCGAATCGGTGACGTGGATAGAAGTCTAACAGCTTGCTGGGCCAAATGTGTATTATATTGTGAGCGACAAAAATTGCTGAAGTAATTACACTTTGTCACATCTGATGCCTTCCACCGGTTATGTAATCTCTAACTATTTAAAATCCGTTCACCGCAAAATCTTACATGCTATCATGATATCAACTTCACTCTTTGTATGACCACTGGTCCTGCAAGCCAATACATATTTTCATATATGCATATACAAGTGTTAAACATCGGCCTATTTAGTCGTGCGTTCAGAGCGTGCGTACTTTTGAAGAAGTGTCCATCGTTCGTAGCTAGCCTTTGTCATGTCTTTTCTTCCATTCACGAAATAAAGACACCATTTGAATTTTCTACAAGTTGGAGAGTAGTTGGAGCGGAAAGAAGTGGAAGGATGTTAGAAGAATGTTTAAAAACATTTAGTTGGTATAAAACATGGCTAATTCTACCTCCTACTTTGTTTTTCGCAAATGTTTATGATTAACATCAACGTGGATAATAATAAGATCATTTCTCACTTATCATTTCTGCACAGATTACGGAGAACATATTGCTAGCTATGGAGAGCTGCACTGCAATGTTGTGTTAGTAGTTAGTATTTAGTAAAAATGCATTATTTTTTACTTACTAGCTTCAGATCGTCAGATAATTTTATTCGAATTTATTTAGAGAGAGAAGACGCTCTAACTATATATTCACATTATCCACCAGTAATTTGGCCTGAGGAGGGATATGTGTTAAAGGAATAAAAATATGCCTCAACCAAAAAATAGTAGGAAGAAATACTTTACGTTATCGTTTAATTAGTTTAAAATCGTGTCAGCGAAGTTTAAGAAGGGGGAGGCTCCTCTCAGTGGATTTGTGCTCCCCAAAAAATTGTATCAAATGAATAAATTGCATCTCAGTGATATGAACAGTATTAAAAGTTGGGAAAAGTTTCATTAAGAGACGCATATCTTCATTCCTATGTGTGTAATTAATTAATATGGGGAGTAAACGGTTTTAGAGAGCTATTTTAAAATAGTAGCTTGTGATTTGACTGAGAGGCAAACCTATTTAGCAAAATATGTGAGCGCAAGTAACGGAGAAAATTTGCAGCCAGAACTCAGAAAAGTTGAAAAAAAAAAAAAAAAAAATCAATTTTGGGGATGAATTCGATGTCAGTCTCTTGCGAATGTTTGTACGATTTGTGTTATAATATAATATACACAATTTAAATGATAAGTATCTATATCTACAGTATACCTATGCATGAAACTCATTCGTGAATTTGTGGTTATTAAAATTTCTCTTAAAAAGCACATGCAACGGGCCAACAATTTAAAAATAGATCAAAAATTATATTAATGTTGTATGTGGGAAATAAGAAATAAAAACAAAAATTTATCAAAACGTTAACGTTGAAAGCGAAAGAAGTGAAATACGTATAACGAACGTATAAGTGAAACTAAGAAAGTTCATCACTAGTTAAAGTGAAACGAGCCGCAGTGCCCAGCTAGTTCCACTTTGAAGGGATATCACGCCATACGTTACAGCGTTACAGCAATATGCCAGCTTCGAATACGATTGTTTTGAAATCTCTCTCCATACTGTTGGGCTTATTTTTCGTATTTGTTGGTACTTTAAAGCTAACGCCACATATTAGCAAGGATCTATATAAGGACTTGGTAAGTAGCAAGAATATGAGTGTATGTGTATATGTACATCTTCTTATTAATATACACATTTGTGGAGCCTCTTTCATATATGAACATTGCAAAATCTATATTGAAAACACATAATGTACAAGTGCCTTCCCTAAAAAGAATTCACTTGAGTTCCGATTATTTAATGTACATCGAGATGCATGTAAACATTGCAAGAGTGACTCTTGTTTTCGTTCACATAATGCTTTTTAAATATTTTCACTTTCCACTTAAACTATATAAATACTTGCATGTAGTAGCTTATAAATGTTTTTCCAATAAACAAAATGGAAGAAATTTCTTCAATATTCAGCATTTGATGCAAACGCTTAAATATGAATTAAAAATTGCTAAAAATAAATTTATTAGACTAGAATAAAAAAAAAAAATAAAAACGAGGAAAACATTTTTTATTTATATATGTATGTACATATATGTATCTATATATGAGCACATTTTCAGCATTCAAGTTCAATAGCAGTGTTCGCTGTGTATTTCGTGGAATTAATTTTCAAAATTAAAAATATGACCTCGTATGGGGGTCAAATCCGCATACGTTTACATGCCAGTGCACATCAAATTGTATATGAAAATGTGCATGTAAATGCGAATAATATCTACATCCCCCCTTCGGTCCACCGCGCAATGAGAACATGCTACTTTTGTTGTTCCATTTATCTTACCTAAAAATATGCGTCAGAGAGTTCTTCGGCTCATATACTTAGCATTTAGCATTCAGGTCAGATCTCTACTTTGTAAATGAATGTTAATCTTTCGCAAGCGCCTGCCAACAACTAGAAAATATCGTCAACCGCGAAACACTTGTATTGAAAATTTTAAATTGCATTTTGAGTGCAACTAATTCAAAACTTGGGCTAATAATAATCAAAAATTGATTGATTGTGTCTTCGAGTTCTTGTTCTTTAACACACATTTATTAAGAGCATAGCGCGGATGTATTGGGAAAAATACGTGAATTCAATTACAAAATCTTTGTTTGAACTTGTCATTCTATTCACAACATCCAGAAATACTGAGAAAGTGATAAATTACAATTTATACCCAAAGCCATGAGGCTTTCATGAACAACTCATCAACATTTTGGTGCAAGAGCCGCGACATTGCTGCCATCAGACGATGAGCAAAAGAAGAGAACGAGAGCTTGTCATTTTCGACGATTGTGGTGTCAAATGGGATGACCTATTCAGCAATCTGCTAACTGCTGTTGACGGGACTTAAGACTACTACGGACCACAACAAACCCAATAAACGGCGATTTTCTAATGAGTGGCGTCGGAAGAGCGTATCAAAATACCATTGAAAATGGCTATTGCGTTCTGGAATAAAACTGGACCAGAAAAAATTTCAAAAATAAAGTTCACGGTGAGCCATCTTTTTTTTTCTTTTTTTTCCAACATAAAATATATCTAATGGTAGGAAACTTTGTACTTATTAAAAGTTACAACCTAAGTGACCATCTTCCTTTCGAAGAAATGCCATGCGAAGGACTGGCATACTTTGAATGGGCTGCAAAAAAAAAAAGAAGCGAGTAAGGTTCTAGTCGTTACAGATTGTCTTGACGTTTCGTGAATTTTGCTTATCATGAGCTTCGGCACAAGTCACGGCGGCCGTTGGTTCGAGTCGAAGATCACATTTCCTTTAAATTTGGTTAATGGGTGACGACCACACATTAAAATTGGTAATTGAATTCATTGTCCCGGAACGTAAACTAGGGAATTTCGTTATATCTGAATTAATTAAATTCTGAATAAATTAAATTCAATATGCCTCTCTGATACCTAATAAGTGAAACAATAGAAAGATTAAATTTTTTATTCAATTCTTATTATTACATATCAAGGGGCTGGTCTTTGCTTAATGCAAAAACTAGAACAATTTCTCGTTTGATGTCAACATTCATTTCCACTCACGTACGCCTTTCCTTTCACTAAAAGGCTTTCAAGATTCATTTATGTTCTTTTCTACCCTCGAAATGGAATTAAATAGAATAGAAGCAAACGTAATTGGCACGTTACGACATTAAAAACTTGACAAAGACGGATGTTACTTTTTCTCTAATAGTGTTTTCCATTCTTATTGAGCGAATGCTATTTCGCCAGTATCATTGCTTTGCAGAATTCATATAAGATTCAGGATGATGGAAGCATCGTCAGGAGAGGTTTACAGGCCCTCTCGCAAGGGGAGGATTTCATAAATTTCAAATTTTAAGTGAAAATATTTTTGAATTTTGCTATTATCGTTAAGTGTTGTGTAAACTTTTACTGAATATGGGTAATGTGTACAAGGATTCGGAAAGCGGGGGAGATACTTACAAGCACTTTATTTATGTTTTATGTAAATTAATTGGGAAACGCTTTGAATGGAAACCCAGAGCGAGGTAAAAGAAAATATTTATTTTTAACAATATTTTTAATAGCGAAAGTAAAACGAAAATACCTTACTACTATACTTTAATGCACACAAACACAAACTTTTTCTTGCACACAATACGATATATTATTTTTGACTATGATTTGTATTGCAGCGTACAGAATACGTCAAATATGCCAAAGTATTTCCCCTGACAGCATTGTTTGGTATTAAGATACCTTCGAAATGGTACAGACGCACTGTTGGCCTGCTGGAGATTTTGTGCGGTCTTGCAATGGCTCTTATTCCATATCGTAACTAACTTCCGATTCTCTTTATTATAATGAATTTAAAGAGATTAATATAAATTAAATAGATAAGGTGAAAAATGCTGCCAATATCACATTGTTGTTACTAATGCTGCTGGGAATTTACCAGCATTGGATGGTCAGCGATCCATTTGAACGTTCTGGTCCAGCGCTGGTATTTACTTTTATGCTGGGCGGACGGCTAGTGGTATGGTATCAGGTAAACGATCATTTTATCTGCAATATAAACACTTTACTTATTACATTTTCTTATTAGACTAGCCGCAAAGACGCCGAACTCTCCGCTTGTACTACCCAATCACAAACAAATGGAGTTAAACAAGATTAATTTTTGCTCACAATTCCATACGTGTATCCCAATTAGTCTAATCATTAAATTGCTCAGCAGAAAATGTGTTCAATATATGGAAATGTTTAAAAAGGCTCTTAAGCGCGTATCAAGCTAAGTAATCAGAATGGAAATTTCTTTTATAGTCTTTAATATTAAGTATTCTAAATGTCTCCGGTTTTAAAGCCAACATATACGAAAATAAATTACAACAACAACAAAAATATTCATTACATTAGTAATAAATATTTATTATATATGCACTTAGTTGTTTTTTTAAGCTAAAGCGAAAAAGCGAATTATTAGGAAAATTAATTTGCACATATTAGACATCTTGTCCAGTTGTGAGCAGAGTCAAAGCTTTCTGTAAATTTTCGATGGCCGTTTTCACATCGTCGTAATTCAATGCGCTACCAGCATATTTGCAGTATTTTTGGGCTTTGATCATTTGTTCGGGAGTAATTTGTAAGTCGACTACTTGTGCAGAAGGGACATGTTCCGGTGGTACGAACGGTTCAAAACCACCTGGTTTTTCTTCTTCAACTGGTGGACTCGGTAGCTTATTTGGATTATTGAGAATCTCTTCTGCAGTCGGTAGCGCGCTATCCGCTGACCTCGGTTCTATTACCTCCAAATCCGGATCGTAGGCTGCGTTTGGATCACCATTTGCAGTAATATCCGGCGAATTGTCACGAATATCGGTATCGGTAGGTGTGGTTGTATTCGTTTCTTCGTCATCCCCTTCTTCTCGCATAGGTCCAGGTATTGGCGTTTCACCGTTTTTCAAGCAATTATGTATATAAGCGGCCTTCCACTTCGCATATTTACGATTGCCTAATGCTTCCTCCGATAGTTCGCCAAAAGTTTGTAATATATCGTAAATTACGCCGCTAGAGTAAAACGCCTTTACAACATTCCTACATTAAATCAAATGGTCAAAACACAGATAATTATTCGCGATATAATCACTTACTTGCCAAAGTTGCTTTCTCGATCCTGTTTGTCGGCGTAAAGAAATAATTTCAATGCATAATTTTCCAAGTGAGCCAAAGCAGCTACCTCATTCGTGATAGCTTCGTTGTTCGAATTTTCTCTTTTTACTGTTTCCAGCCAATCCATTATAGCTATTAAAAAAGTTGAAACAAAAATTTGAAATATTTTGTATGTTAGCAAAAAAAATTGCTATGAGTCATCATTAATAATATGGTTCTCATCCAGATGTTTCTAAAACTTACCCAACAATAAAGACGTCTCGTCTGGTTGTTGTGCGCTAATTTTCAAGCCAATTTGCAAAGCACTATTTAAATAGAGATAAAAACGTGAATAAAGACATTATATGAAATTCGAAAAAAACGCACTAAAGTCGTGACCAATATGCCACCACAATATCTCTATCGTCATGTTCCTGGGCGATTTTCAAAAAATGTTGTATTTGCTTAAGAGATGAAGGACATGGCGGGAATGCCATTATATTTTATGTAAATTTTTAATAAAGTCTCTTTGTTTTATTTTCCTTTTTATTTTTCCCTTTTTATTTATCGATTTCTGCGAACAAGACAATTGACAAATCGATAATAAGGTGGTAGCACCAACGTATTGCATTCTGTTAAATGGCAATAAGGGTGGCAACACAACGTATTGCATTCTGTTAAATGGCAATAAGGGTGGCAACGCAACGTATTGTATTCTGTTAAATGACAGCATAATTGTATCGCAGTTAACCATATAGAATAAAGCATCATTGGCAAAAGCTTATCCTTTTGTTTTAAGAATGCAACGAGACGGGAAGCATACGAAATAAATCTTAACTTAATCATCTAATGTATTAGTTTACAGATCACATTATCTATAAATTGACTGCTTTTAGTTGAATGAAAGCAAATAACTCAAACAATTCCTGAAGGGCTGAATTTGATTTTTAAAATGAATGTTGAAGCTATCTAGAAAGCTAATTCCTCTCCGTATGTGCGTTTGTTTTTGAAAAAGGTGCGTAACCACAGCTTACAGACTGCAACTCATACCAGTTTTAAACTTGTAAGAAAACACATGTCAAGTCCTTATGAAGACGGCTCAATGTAAATAAGGTATTCATCAATCAAATTCCATGTTCACGGTAATTCATACCAAAAATTCGATTAAATTATAAAAAATGCAGTTCTTATAGAGTTTTCTAAGAATATTTATTGATACGAAAAAGTTTTATATAATAGGTTGGAGGGAAAGTTCTGTCGTATTTTAAATAGGCACGTAATTTTTCTTGTAAATAAAAAAGATATCTGGCTAGTGAGTCATTCGCATTTTTGTTTTCTTTAATAAAAGATGCACTGTTAATATCGTAACAGCAAAATGTCGTTATAATTAATGAAATAAATAAATTATTTGATATGAGAGAATTATTCTTATTTGGGTAAATGGAGCTCCTTCGTTTTTTTTTTCCTTTTTTATTTTATGCTTTCATATTATTTCTTCCGATCAATATGTAACAAATATCTTCACTTATGAATAAAATAGGCAGCACTATTATGAGGTATTTTAAAGACCATTAAAAGTTTTTATTTTATATATTTAATAAAATTCATATTAACTGAGCTGTCGTCGGTAACAATATTCCCAAAAGCTCTCATTTTTTTTACTGAAGAGGAGTCCATCTCAGTACTAAAAACCATAGGCGTTTAAAATTTAATATAAACCTTAGTGTGCAATGAAATTCTATTTATTTGAACCGTATCGGAAGAACCAATTACAGAAATTAACGAGGGAAAAGCTATTTTCCAATGTTTTTAATATTGAAATGAAGAAAATAGTTTCACCATTTGTAATAACTATGTCATATATGTCATTGTTAATAGAATATATAAAATATATATGACATATAAAGGACAAATATTTGTTTGTACTTTAGATCGTATATTTTTTATCCGTAGGATGTTTCACTCACATTTATAGAGTCCAAACTACATGTGTACAATAAGTGCATAAATAAATTATATATTTTTACTCATTTTTTATTAATGGTTGCTTGCGAATCGTGAACAAAACTTTGACTCGGTTTAACTGATCTTCCAAGTGAATTAGGTGATTTTAATAGAGAAATCCTGAGGTGAGTTCCCGTAAACGATATCAAGTCCATTTATGTGTCAAAACAGAATTACAAGGGCAAATCGTAGTTTTTAAGAGAGTCAGTTAGGTTGTTTAGATGATCGGTTTATTAATTAATGTGCAATACACACACTATAACACTGTACTCTCTGTGCTTATAAAATTTGTAGTCTCTTATGATAAAGTTTACAATGTCAACAATATGTGGATTTTTAAATACATTTATAGATACCTAGCGTTAAGTGTACGCCTTCATTATTTAGTGCAAATTGTAGTTGTAGTTACTTCAGAACATTAAATTGACCCTCGAGGGGCTTATGAATGTATAAAAATAAATAAATACATAAAATTTGTATTATTGCCATATTCGGCAGTTTGTTAAACTACAGCTGTTTTCGAATCGTAAGCCCACATATCAGTCAATTCACGCTTCACGCATATCAAATGCGTACAACTTGTCAGGATTATGAGGCACAAAAAGTTGAGCAGCTTTTTTTGCGGCAACATCGGAATTAGTCCTATATTCAATAAGCAAGTAAAAACACGCCCCATCTACGACATAAAGGACACTATAGCCGGGCAAGGACCGGCTTAAAATATTCTACACCGTTTCTCCTATTACTGTTTTGTAGAGGCATATTTTTTAGGGAAAACTCTCATGTTTCTCAATACATCAATTAAAAACGCTCAAAACACGAAAAGAAAGCTGCAAAAACGATTTGTTTCGAACTTAAAAATTGTTTAATATGTGAAATGCCTTATTATTATTATTATTATTATTATTATATAACTTTAGCCATAGAATAAATTCTAAAACTAAAGTTTTAAAGCACTAGCATCTAAGGCTTTCGGCTTTATTTATTTTTTTTTTATTAATATTATTATTAAATGCCTTATTTTCAACCTTTTTACATTATACGATTTTAAATTTTGATTTATACAATGTACTAATTTACAAAAAATGGAGGCAGAAAATGCAGGGGTTTTGTTTTCCGAAAACACAATATCTCAACTTCATCAAATTTTATTTTCACATTATATTATTCTGAGCGTTTTACATATCATCATTTCATCATTTGATGGGTTGATATATGCCATACATTGTTTTATAGTGTTCTATTTGGTGATATGCTTTTTTATTATATCGAGCGATCCGGTATCACTTTCTAAATTGATCTTGACTGAAGTTTCACTGTTAGTTTGCCCATTTCGTTTTCTTGTGTTCAGTCTGCAGATTGCAATTTTGATGGAATTTGATATACCGACATGTTTTGGATCAAGAAGCAACGCTGTTGAAAACCGTTCGGACCGCAGCATTTTTCGACCAGTTTCCAAATAACACCCTATTTTGAAACGTTGCCATACGAATATATGTCTTAAGCGAAGTGGTGTGGGGGATTAAAGATAGGACGTTTCGCACTGTCGTATATTTATATGTTTATTTGCCAAGCCGTGTGTTGTTGTGTGTATAAGTTGATTTTCTGTCATTTCTCAAACGATATATAGAAAATAAGCAATTTACACTCCTCCTCAGACAATATGGTAGTTAATCGAACGTGACTTTGTGTTTTTATTATATGCATGCTCATAAGCGAGCGAGGCGAGTAAATACTTTATGTGGTTGGCGCCTATCACATAATAAAGATTTGTTGTAAAGTACTGTTCGCTTACAGAATCGTGATGTAAACTTTCTACGACTTTTAATATAATTTGTGCTTTATTAGATAAACGAAGCAGGCGAATAAAATCTTGAAAAATTACTTTAGAAATATTTGTGTCAACGGTTGAAGAAGTTGTGCATTTAGTTATATACTTTTTTTATCAACAATCCAAAAAAAGCAAAAAAAAAAATTAAGCGAAAAGATAATATGGGGAAGAAAAATAGTAAGTAAATTGATACTTGTGGTAATCTGATTATAAAATTATGTTTTGCAGAACAAAAGCAAAATCAGGACTCTGATAATAAACAGAATCGACCGCAGGAAAATCCACGTCAGCAACCACCAGAACGAAAACAAAAAGAACAATCAGGTAAAATAAAATGTATTAAGTGCATTTTTGAGTACTTAGGTGAACCAGTGCTTACGTGTTCGTGTGTCATTATCGCTTAGAAAAAAGATGACTCATCAGTGTGGAAAAGTAAAGGAAGTACCGTTTTTTACCTTACAGCTTCGTTTATTGCAGTAAAAGAAAAGACGACGCCAACTAAAAAAATACATACACGAACGTAATGCAAATAATGTAAACGAAATTAAAAAAAAAATTAAGTAATTTAAAGATTTGTTATTTAGACAACGCCTGCTTCGCTGTTCAGCATTTTAGGTCATTATTGAATTCTGGTATTAATATCTTTGCACACGTAAAGCTGCACGTTATAAAACGTAACAAATATATAGGACCGTAGTTCATTCGTTCAACTCACATTTCTAAAAAGAATTAAAGATTTTTGGAACAAGAAACTTCAAATTTTTGCATTCCTGTGCCCCTTCCCCTTCCCTTCTTGCCTATTAATGTCTTTTAACAAAGTTGTGGTTTTCATTTATAAGGTGATGCCGGAAATGCTAAGCAGGATGGGCAGCGAGGGCAAGAGCCCAGCGGTGGAGGAAAAAAAGATCAAGGAAAACAGCAATCGCGTGACGGAGGACAGCAAAGACCACCGCAAGGGCAAATCCAACAGAGCGGAGGCAATACTCGAGGTGGAAATGAAGGCCGTAGTGGGCAATCACAACAGCAACCTAGGCAAGATGGAGCCTGGGGAGGCCAACCAAAACAGCAACAGCAACAATCGGGTGGAGGCCAGCAAGGGCAACAAAGACAACAACCCGGAAACCAGGGCGCTGGTAGCAGTAGTCAGCAACAGCAACCAGCCAGACAAGAAGGAGCCTGGGGAGGTCAACCAAAACAGCAACAACCAGGTGGAGGACGGCAAGATGGCCAAAAGAGGGGTGGAGGACAACAAGGTGGCCAACAAAGATCGTGGGAGGGACAGCAAGGGCAACAAAAACAACAGACTGGAAGTCAAGGCGCTGGTTGGAGCAATCAGCAACAACAACCAGGTGGAGGACGGCAAGATGGCCAACAAAGGGGTGGAGGACACCAAGGGCAACAAAAACAACAGACTGGAAGTCAAGGCGCTGGTTGGAGCAATCAGCAACAACAACCAGGTGGAGGACGGCAAGATGGCCAACAAAGGGGTGGAGGACAGCAAGATGGCCAACAAAGGTCGTGGGGAGGACACCAAGGGCAACAAAAACAACAGCCCGGAAGTCAAGGCGCTGGTAGGAGTAGTCAGCAACAACAATCTGAATTTGCAGGCCAACAACAACCGCCACGAAAACAAGATGGAGGCTGGAGACAAAGGCCAGAGTCTGGTGGCGGACAAAGGGGACAAGCTGGAGGTGGAGATAGGCGTGGTCCGCAGCAACAAAAACAGCAGCAGCCATATAGCCAAGGGGGACCCCAAAGGGGACAGTCGGGACAGCAGCAATTCGCTAGCGAACAACAGCGGCCACATCAACAACAACAGCAACAACAACAACGACCAGGCTTCCCTGCCGGTGACGGTTCGTTTTCATTCACTTGGAATCGCTGTTAATTTCATATTTATTTAATTGCTCAGTAGAATCTGCACCAGCATATAATGACGTGTCTTGCGCTGGAGTTCAACGGGGAACCCTTGGCAAACAAGGAATATGTGAAGTTAACTATTTGAGAATGAACATTGATAAAATGTCCGACACTGCTTATCATTACGATGTGACCATTACGCCTGATCGTCCCAAAAAGTTTCTTCGCCCAGTTTTTGATCAATGTCAAAGACAGTATTTTAAGGACTATGTAATGGCTTTTGACGGTTCCAAGAGTTGCTATTCAATAAAACGCCTTCCACAAAAATCCTTTGATTATGAAGTTGAGGTAAGAAACAAAATTTGGGTAAAAATGCACATTTTTTTCTTCTGTATAATAATAATATTTCAGGTCCCAGATAGTGGGGGTCGAACAAAATCGTTTAAAATCCAAATAAAGGAAACTGACATACCTGAAGTCGACTTGGCATCGTTACGGTCGTAAGTGCTCTCAACGGCATTGCAAAGATAGTAATTAAACACTGACTGTTTCCTTAATTTTCAGATATCACAACGACCGGGTGTTCGATAAGCCCATGCGTGCGTTACAGGCTTTAGAAGTGGTCTTAGCATCCAACAACCATGCGCTTGGAATTCGCGTTGGCCGATCCTTCTATCGAAAGCCTGCAGAATTTTATGATTTGGGAGATGGTTATGAAATGTATACGGGCATTTATCAGGCCGCTATTCTAGGCGAGGTACCTTTACTCAATGTCGACATTTCGCATAAATCATTTCCCAAAACTCAATCTTTAATTCAATACTTGAAAGAGTGCGGAATAGACACCAACCGCACGATTGAAGATTATTACAAGAAAAAAACGCTTCTTCAGTTTTTAAAAGGCATAGACATTGTTTACGCTCCGCCTGCTAGCTTTGGGGCTCTGCCCAAAAAAAAAAAGGTATTAGACATAGGAGATGCTCCTGCAAAAACGTTTTTCACGTTGGATGATGGCACAAAGATGAATGTAAAAGATTACTTTGCATCGAAAGGTTGTACCTTACAATACCCTTACTTGAATTGCATCACATCAGGCAGCACAACAAAAAAAATAGCCCTTCCAATGGAATTCTGCTCCGTTGCTGAAGATCAAGTTTTAAACGTGAGTTCAAAAATTCCTCTTCTAAAAAGTTTCTGTTATTTTGTTGACCCTTTAACAATTAAAGCGCAAGGATGGGAATATGCAAGTTTCCAAAATGATTAAATATTCCGCCACATCTACAAACGAACGAAAAAACAAAATTATGAACTTAATGGCGCATTTTCGTCACAATGAAAACTTGACTATAAGATCTTTTGGAATACAGTTGGGTGGCAATTTTATAAAAGTGCATTTTCGCTTGCTGCCACCTCCAGAATTGGAGTATTGCGGCGGCAAAACTGCACGTCCACGCGATGGCGCCTGGCAACTGGCTGATGTAAAATTTTTAGACACTTCCAAAGTGAACCAAGGACACAAATGGGCAATCGTTTATGAAAATAAAGGCCGACCAATTAACGCGCATTCGTTAGAAGATTTTAAAAAAGCCGTAAGCATAAATTTAATATTTACTTGTACTTTCTTCTGGACTCGTTCTCTTTTGTGCAATATAATTCCCATCTAGGTCCAAAGGACGGCTCAACAAGTTGATGTGAGGTTGGCGCAGGAAGGAGAAATAAGAGGTTTTCAAAATATTGATTGGGTGTTACAAGATCTTGCAAAAGAAGGTTACGCTCTGGTAAGACTAGTTTATATTAAGTGACTTGAACTTCCCTTGCATTTTACCCATCCCCATTTTAGGTAATTGTTGTATTACCAAATTACGGCACATCGTATTCTTCGGTAAAACAAAATGCAGAACTTAAAGTGGGAATATTGACTCAATGTATCAAAGAAAGAACTGTATTGCGTGCCCCTAAAGATGCATCAGTGATTCACAACTTAATGCTGAAAGTAAATGCGAAACTTAATGGTACCAATCACAAGGTGTCTGAAGAAAAAGAGGCTGGATTAAAAAAGCTTCTACAACCCATCAGTAATGTGATGTTTATGGGCGCCGATGTGACTCATCCCTCTCCTGATCAGCGCCACATACCAAGCGTGGTGGGAGTGGCAGCATCTCATGATGCTTATGGTGCATGTTACAACATGCAGTACCGTCTACAGAAATCGACAGTTGAGGAGATCGAAGACATGAAGTCCATCACTGAATATCATTTGAACGTCTACAAAAGCTATCAAAATCGTTACCCAGGACATATAATTTATTATCGAGATGGAGTCTCAGACGGACAGTTTCCCAAAATCAAAAAAGACGAGCTGGGAGGCATACGTCGGGCTTGCGCCCAAGCGGTACGACTGCTATTTCCTGTTTTCGACTTTCTAGCTTAACAATAACATCAACATTTTTTTTGTTTATATCAAGGGTTGTAATCCAAAGATCACTTGTCTAATCGTGGTTAAACGGCACCATACACGCTTTTTCCCACTTCGTCAAAGCCAAGGTTTTAGAGATTTTAACAACGTCGAGCCAGGTACTGTGGTCGATCAGTATATCGTCCATCCCAACGAGAAACAATTTTTTTTGGTAAGCCATAAAGCTGTACAAGGCACGGCTAAACCGACGCGATATAATGTTATCGAAGATGACGCTAACTTTAGCATCGATCTGTTGCAAAAGCTCAGCTATAATTTGTGTCATATGTTTCCGCGCTGTAACAGGGCCGTTTCATACCCGGCACCTGCTTATTTAGCACATCTCGTCGCATTTAGGGGACGTGTATATTTGGAAGGGTAAGATGTGAAACAAGGCTTGTTTTTTTAAAGAAATTGCGTTCACATTGTGTATAATTTCAGTACAATGCGTTTTGGTAACCTGAAGGACGAATATAAGAAGCGATCTATTCAATCTGTCTTAATGAAACGAAATCCAATGTATTTCGTATAAAATAAGATCTATTAATGCGTCAAATTACATTTAAAAAAATAAAATAAACAGGTTATTCCTCCTGCATTTTTCATGGTTTATACAAACTTGAATTCAATATCTCTTCAGTCTGTCACAGCAGTCGTCCGTGTTATAAGTTTCGGCGGGGGTCGGAATTTACGATATACCTCGTCGTTGAAGCCCTCACGATTGCGTGCAATTTCTACAGCTAAAAACTGTATGCGCACCACTAGCAGAGAGTTTTCCGGTGAGAATTCTTTGGAAGCGTCCGCTCGCAAAAGCGTGCCGTACGAGTAATCTTCTAGTTTATTGAATTTTTCAGCAAACTGCCGCCAAGATAATTTGGCCTTAGTCGATTTTAGTATATCGTCGGTAAGCAAATCAATTTTCAAATCTGGAAAATCCTGACGAAAAGCTTGGTAAATTTGATCATCATAAGGCGTTAATCGCAATAAGGACGGATGAACACTGGTTAACAACTTTGAAAAAAACATCATCGAAAATGGTGATTTAATGGCTCAATGTTTTCATTTCCTATGTTACTTACATTAAAATAAATTTCGGCGTGATCCATAGCTTTAACTGCCCACATTTCTTCTACTAAACCGTCATTACCGAATTCTTCTGCTGGCCGACACAGTAATGAAGCACTTTGCTAAAAGTTTTACACAAGACATGAAGTGAATTTCCTAAAGATACTAATCAATTCCAGTACTAACCATTAAATCCATATTGTCTTTAATTAATACAAGATTAAAAAATAAACAATGAAATAAGTCCTCATTAAAACTTATTCACGTGCTATAAAATGTTTTCGTTATTGCTTACTTTTAAATTACTAGACGCAATTTTACAACGCTGTATGCTTAATGGGCAAAATAATGCATTTACAAATCAATTTACATTTCTCAACTTCATAATTGCAAGATGAAAGTTTTTCTTATATTTGACATTTAGCATGTTTACGCGACCTGGACGGTTCTGACACAATTAAGCGTAATGCGTTGATTGCGCCACGCGAAATTTCTTAAACGCATATCTCGCATGTTTTGCTAAAGCAAGTCATTTAACATCATGACAACAGAATTTTACTTTTTAACATAACATAACGGTTGGAGCGAAAGCACTTCGAGTAAAAAATTGTTGCAAAAAGAAAATGAAAAAGAACATTTGAACATGAATGGGTATTTTTATGGCCCGGGAACTGAATGGAAAAATAAATTTACTGTAATAAAAAAAAAAATGTGTGTTTGCATACGCCAAAGCTTTAAATGCATTTATCTCGAAGTACAATCTCTGAAAACAGCGCCATCTAGTAGAAATCAGTAAAGTATCACTGCACAAATCAGTATTTCTCAAAACTATTCACTAGAACTAACGCTTGCAGGAGTTATGATCAAATACAATCCAGCAACGTTACTTTGCGTTGGTGTCATATTAATATTAAATGAATTAATGAGAAATAATGGTTTGTTACATAAACGTTAGTGGAGTGCATAATTTCTTTTAAGAAGTAATTTTTCACAGAAAGGAAGGAAGAAGGTTATCGGCAAAGAATGCTAGCAAAGGTGCCTTCAACTGCATCACATTTTGAAAACTGATTGTTATAAAAACTGTTGTAATTGGTAAGTTTGAACATTACTTCAAAAATTATCATTTTCAGTCTTTTTTTGAACAAGGGAGATCTTGTAATCCGTGATCAAGCGATTTTTTAGCTACCTACACCTCACTTTATATTTTAATTGTTTGTTATTTCTGCTTATTGTCAAATAATATAAGGCAGAGAGCCATTTCAAAGGCTATAAGCATTGGATTTTATTTTATTTTCATAAATACATTGCTGTTTCGTCTGCCAAAAACAACGCGTGCAGAAGTTTAAAACCGTCACCCAAATAATTTACATTAAGCTATATGTTTAATCACATATAAGTACGCCCAATCACTTTTACTTTGACAATTCGTGCACCACGCAAAACGCATAACGCAATCATTGTGTTCAGCATATTGTGCGGATTGTTCGTTTATAGCTTATCATATGTTTCACTTTGTTAAGGCCTGCAAGAAAAGCATGCTCTATGTGAGGTCCTTAATTTTATGAATTTTATAATCGTGTATAAATTATATATATAATTTATATAACTTATATGCAATCTAAAATGTATATAAATATTTATAATTTATACAAACATATGTGCGGGAAGGGTGAGGTCAAAATCCTAATTAAATTTCATTGTGTTTCCCCCTAAAAACGCGATCAAGCCTGTTTAATCGTATTCAAATAGTAATGCATTAAATTTGCCATTTTAAACTCCCCATTTGTATAGTAAAATAGTAGAGGAAGGAAAACATTGATCTGGCAATATTCTTCTTGATATTTCATTACTTCCGACTTTACGCTGTCAAAGTCTTTCTTTTTTGTGATTTTACGGCAATTGTTTTGGTGTAAGTTTGAATCGTTCTACTTAATAAATCAAAAAACATCGTTGTTTGTGCTAAATAACTTTTGAAATTATACCGAAAGTCCGTTCGGGAAAGATACTTTTGCTAAGAATATGTTAATATTTCCCTCAACATCGTCAGCAATGGAAATGTGTGTGTATAAAAATAAAATTGCAAGTTTTAGCAATCTGTATAAATGATTTACTACACATTTTCATTAACAATCTTAAAAATGTACTAAGGAGAAACTATATTCACATGTATTCACTGTATTTGTTTTCTGGTATTTTTTTACAGTACAATTAAACCACCGGTGACAATATGAAGTTGAATAAATTTGTCTCCTCCTCACGCAGAAAAAACCGTAAACACCATTTCCAAGCACCCTCACATATACGCCGTCGTCTTATGTCCGCTCCTTTATCCAAGGAATTGCGTCAAAAATATAATGTTCGTTCCATGCCCATACGTAAAGATGATGAAGTACAAGTGGTGCGCGGTCATTTTAAAGGCAACCAAGTTGGTAAAGTTGTGCAAGCCTACCGTAAAAAGTTTGTAGTTTACATTGAAAAAATTCAGCGAGAGAATGCAAACGGCACGAATGTGTATGTCGGTATACATCCCTCAAAGTGCCTGATAGTTAAGCTAAAGCTTGATAAGGATCGTAAAGCGATCTTAGAACGTCGTGGCAAGGGTCGTTTGGCGGCTTTGGGTAAAGACAAAGGCAAATATACAGAAGAAACAGCTGCTCAGCCAATGGAGACTGCATAAACTTTTATAGCCTAGGTGTAAAAAATACAAAAGTTTTTTTTTTTCTATAAAATAAAACTGGAAAAATTAAAACAAAGAATGGGATCGAGATTAAAAAAAAATACAATATTTATTCCTGGACATAAATCATTCAAGTGACTAAGGTAATTATTTAGCGGGATTAGTGTGTAATTGATTGGAAGAGAATAATTTGGCATGAAGAATTTATGCAAAGCATATAATAATGAGAGTATTTTAGTTTTAAATTTAGTATCCAAACACTGCGTACACTGTCTACAAAGCTTGTCTACATCGTCGTAGCATTGCCATGGGATAGGAAAAGGCTTAGGAAAGTAAGTGCACTATTACTTGGCGATTTATTTAATTGCTCTTTAAAAAAATTGTCGTGCAACTTTCTCCCAGTTGAATTCTCTTTTTCAGGCATATTTCAATGTTTATATGGCATACGAATTGTAAAATGCCAAGCTTTGTGAAATATGCTTGCAAATGAAATACGAAACTTTTAGCTTGTTAGTGCAATCCTCCATGAAAGACTGGTTCTCGCTTACAAACAGAATCATTGAATTATTTCCTGAATGGTATGTAAACACAATTGCGATAATTTTCCAATTATAGTAATAAATTAGCATAATTCATGGCAATAGGCATCGGGCACTTTGAGAAATTCATTTAATTATGTGCTTGCGTGGTAAATGATTTCCAAAAGTCCGAGAAGTGATAGACTACGAGTTTTGTTGGCAACTTGAATCAAGGGGGGGATAGGTAATGTTTCATTATCGCAACTAATGATTCTGATTCAAATTTTACTTGTATTTTCACTTACAACTTCGCATCGAACGTTTTGCCGCCAATTGTTGATAACGTACGTGATATATTTGTCTCGTAACGTTCGGAGATCCAATGATTGTTTAAATACTTCTCATGGGATAAATCGGATAAGATCGTTGTAAAAAGACTATTGAATTCAATTTAATGGATAGCATTAGATATTCGCCTGTTTGTCACGTCATGACTCCGGCTTTAAAGCTATGTAAGCCTTGTTTTCGCATACTATTGTGTTATGCATTACGAAAGCTGCTATTGTTGAAGGAAGAAATCTTTCTTAGTTTTCGCGTTGGCGTAAGTCTTTATCTCATTTAAACGAATATTTTCCAGAAGAATTCTCCAAGCAAAGTAAAGATTGTATAAAAAAATTATAAGAAAAAACTAATGAAGGCAAGCAATTTCGAATATTCCAACTATAGTAGAATCTTGCTTTAAGTTTGGAACAATTTCTTATTGCTTCACATGCCAGCAGCTTAAGTGAGCTCAGCTAGGCAATATTAGAAGACTGACATTGGACTAAAACATGTACGATAGTAATTTTTATGCTAATCTAAAACTATGGTTATGATTAAGAGTACGTAATGTTCCGTTAAGATCATTAAAGGAAAAGAACAACATTATATGGCGGTGGTGGAGTGACATGGGTACTTTTTAAATGCGCGAAAGGTAAAGTCAATATTCATAAATGCAGTGATCGAAGCATACGTCAGAATTTACGTTTATTATCTTAGGCACAACCTAACAATATTGTGTAATGATATCATTTAGCCATCGTTAGGGAGAAGTTATTGGAGAAAGCTTCTTGCTCTCTGGCTCTCTGGTAATGTAATAGATTTGGAAAATATCTTGATTTTAATCAAAATCTGCTTCTTGCAGCTTCTTCGTCGAAGAAGGGTGCCCGCCTTTTTTTTTTGTTTTCCCAAGGCACGTGTGCCCAAAAAAGTTTTAAAACATTTTCGCTGTATTGTCAAAATTGACGAAGCAGTTTGCATTTGAGTAAAAAACTTTTAGGAATCGCGTAGCAATCGGCTCAGTTCTTGTACTTTTAAATTGATTACAATAAGACTTTGCAGGAAAGTTTAGGTTTTAAATGAGGCTACGTTGCTCAATTAGGTTAGGGACGCCTTAAAAAAATTTAAAGATATTTCTGTGCAGTCGTCCTTCGTATAGTACACGTGCCATGCTGCATCGAAACTGGATTATACAAAACTTTGTACCATGTTGTGTAGAAACTAAATAAACTGGAGGTGCATTCAGTTTACGCTCCACTGCTCTGACCAATTTGCTTAATTTTTAATACCAACCTGCGCGCAAAAACTTCCAATGTTTTTACCAAATCTGAAGGTGATATCTTCATTTTTGCGACCAGGCGACTGCCAACACCACGCAGGCACATAGACGGACAGGTATGGCTTGAACAATTCAGAATTTCCCGCTGATCAAGAATATATATATACTTTATTGGGTCTCTGATGCTTCCGTTTGGGTATTATATATATTTTGAAAAAAAAAAATATACCCCGGTGGGTATGAAAAATAATTAATTTTCATCACAAATTAAATCTTTCCTATTCTTTTTTCACAATGTGGTTGGAACTGCTCTTATCAACGACAAAAGCGAAAGGCAATGGAAAAACAAAATCCAGCGGAACATGTATTCAATTTTTTTGAAATCGTGTTATATCAAAACGTCTCTATGGTAATTGCATATTTTATAACGTGTTGTGTCGGATAAGTACCGCATTACACAAGGAACGCCTTAACAAAATTATAAATAACTTAACTGAGTCTTATGGATAAAACTATGGAGCCAAGCAATAAATGACGATGTTAATAAAGCTATACACAACCATGCTTATGTTATTCTTTATGTAACACCTCGATTTGAAACTAAGACGAAGAAAAAAAAATGTAGTAATCGAAGCAATTTCTCATTTTGATTCAAAATGCTTGGAACGGAAAACGTTGTCGTTAAGTTTGTCTCAACTTGTAAATGCTAAGCAACTGGATGCTATAAAAATTAATTTTACTACTATTTTCAGGCTCATACTTGTAACTTCCAGATTTGCCGCATGAAATCCCAAAATCGAATTTCAAGGGCATTTATCGCAGCCTGTTGCCATAGGTTCTTTGTCAATCATCCTTAATTTATGCCAGATACAGGGTTCACATTGAATCATTAAATGTTTTCGCCAAGTCGAATACATTGAAACTTAATTTTATGCGATTTTTTTTGTGCGGTATATGAAAATTCCAAGCAAATTGCAACATAATTGACGAAGTTATCAACAAAAAAAATTTACGAAGCTTTGGAAAATATTCGCATGTGTATTTTGTAGATCAGATTTCAAAAGGTTTAGTGAGACCCCGAGGTTTAGTGAGTAACCGCCAAGCTTCGTCTCTTGATTTCGTTTAAAAAGGCAATTCGTCGTTTTTTCGTAAGGTTTTGAGTTATTTTCTAAGTGAGCCTTTTTTATGCGGCCCCCATTCACCGTATAAAAAAAAATTCTTTTAATTGTGTTGCGAAAACTATTTTTTATAGCTACTCGTGAAGTTTTTTTAAATTTAGTTGTTGTGCGTTTTCTTTTATACGGTCTCCATCCAGTCAAAAAAATCTTTCTTTTCCTGGTTCGTAGACATCGGCTAAAGCAAGAACCGATTTCAGAAGGCCTTTTTCAATGCATTTGCCCAAAAAAAAAAAAAAATGTGAATAAAATTCTTGAACAACCACCGGAACTTAAGCAACAAAAATCCACATAAGTTTATCCACATCTTGTGAAAGTGAAGTAGACGTCCTTTGTGTGACAAAACCTTTTCACTGCTTCTGCCGCAAGCAGATGTCCCATTTTTCTAGTGCTGCTACTACGAAGTACACTCCAGTTCAATTGTGCTGTGAGAGCTCATCTTTCAAAACGCTTTCAAATCAGTTTTCTGATCAAAAAAAACTAGATTTCCTGGTTTGGAAAGCTTTTAAAATTGACAATTTGGGCTTCCACAACGGTTAAGGATCGTAGTTATCTGGTAAGTGAACTAGTCATAGGTTAATCACAAATCTCAATTATCACGCAAGTGCTTGATACCTTTAATTTTTCATCGACGATTACTAGATGAGAAATCTTATTCTTTCTCACTGATCAGGGAATGCGTTGCTAATTTTTACACTTTCTTTGCTCTTCGATATTTTAAACTGAAGTCAAACTAAAAGATGATGAAAAGAAGTAAAACCACTCGAAGATATGAATGGAAAAATGTTTTTACAGACCGGAGCAAAACTATCTCTTCGGATTTTTGGGCTGATTATTATTTATTGTATCCAAAGTGGGCCATCTATTCACGGCTTTCTTATTTCCCTTTCTTTTTTTTTTCAAGTGCACTATAATCCGCATTATTTCTTCCACATCACAATCAGGCAACAGAACGTCTTAGTGAGATGTATTGCTAAAGTGAACGCATATGTTAAAAACTTTGACAAAATTGTCATACGGAAGTGGAAATAGTAAAGAGGCAAATTCAAGAGCCGATCATACCGCATTAACGTAGGCACGGTCCCTGCAATCGGAAATATTGGTGAATATGTTTTTCGGAAGACATAAATTGCGCCACGTTTTACTTATCGTATATGAGAAAAGGAAGCAAATAAATCGAAAACACACATAATGCGGCGATTCACAATTGCTCTCTTACAAGATATAACACGTTTTTCAACGAATATCACCTTCAGCGACAAAGCTTATTTTCACTTGAGATGATCTGTTTAGTTTTTCTTCGAGACCTTGTTTAAAGCATCGTCAGCACATTCGCGTGAAATTCAAGAGCTTACCATATTACCATATTGAAATGAAATTAAACTAGTAAGAAAACGAAATTCGGTCGGGAACGAATCTTTTATACCCATCACCCTTTTTACCCCAAAACAAGACAAAAAATTTAAAAGATTACAATTTTCATGTTCTATATTATGGGACGGGCGCAAAAGACAAGTTTTTGGTATGTGGGCGTTGTAGACGTGTCCTTTGAAAAGTTTAGGCCAATTCCAAATTCTTTTGCAAATTTTGTAGGCGATACCTTTATTTTCGCTAACGGGAGAATTTTTACCACAAATACTATAAAGTTACGCAAACAGACGGATGGACAGACGAGCAGGTGGACATGTTTAAGTGCATTCCAAATTTAAAACAAGCCAAGAGTTTGTATACTTTATGGGGTTTTTGAAGCTTCTTTATGCGCGTTTTAAAGGTATTGAAAAAACAATTCAATTTTGAGACACTACAACATTGGATAGGCGTGGTCAATTTTTTCCATTATTATGCATAAATGCTATAGCATCGCCCTTATGCCGAATATGCGATCGAGTTTTTGCACATTTATTTGCTATAGTTTACCAATGAGCAATGCCGGAAAAACCAATTTTTCATTCCTTATAAAAAACAGAGGTGTTCTCAGTTCGCAGCAGTGATGCTGCGGACATGTCCTTCGATCAAATTGGCCCATTTTCAAGAACTTCCATTGTTTCCGCCAAATTTGAAGTCGAGAGCTTCATTTTTACGCCTAAAAGAATGTTTATTACGGACTGACGGACATGCTTGAATCGATTTAGAATTTGATGCTGATTAAGAATATATATTCTTTGTCGGCTCTATGATACTTACTTCTGTGCGTTGCAAACGTTTCAACAAAATGAATATACCCCTCATCCTTCAGTAATGGGTATAACAGTGGACGGAATGTTTCGACTTCGCGTGCATTTTCGTGAACGAAAAGATTGTACTCATCCAATCGTTACAAATATCAGTACTTTTCGTTTCTCTAGCTATAGGAAAAACTGATGGTAAATAAAGTGTTGATCTTAGTTCGAAATTAAGAGCAAAAACAAAAAGAAAAGAAAAAAATGTTTTTGAGAGAACCGCTTAATGTATACAAAATTGGACATATTTTAAGATAGATGGAAAAGCAATCATAATGCAAATCTACGTTTGTCCTGTGATGAGAAACGATATAGAGAAACGAACGTGTTCATTGAGGTATTGCATGACGAATTGAATGCAAATTGAATGCGAGATGAGGGTATAGAGCCGCCGGCCACTGCTGATGAGCAGATCTAATTTTATAACAAGAGAATATAAATTTTGCTTAAAAACTTAAATTCGGGTTATTCTTCGTTGAGATCAAAGATATATGCCTGCTTACATATATATATATACATACATATATATAGGCCTCTTTATATACTCACATATTTATGTACATTTATTGTAATATATATTCAAACATCTAATATAATTATATAATCGTACTCAATAAGAAGACAACTGTAGCCCATAAGCTTCCTATGTAATCGTCGCTCTTTCTCGTCACTCTCTATCTTATTTCTATGAAAGAGAAACAGGCAAAATAACAGGTTTATTTAAAGGGATCTTGTTTGAATCTATCAACGTTAGCTCGCAGTCGGAAATTATAGATTGACGTGTACACTATACATTATAGTGTGCTGGTGATTTGTGCTGTGGTTTATTGTAATAGAATTAATTTAAACTATCCTATACATTTATACGTTTATATACATATACATATATATATATATATATATATATATATATATAGTATAAAATGAATGCTCTAAGAAAATTACCAAAACGTTTTGTAAGTGAACATGTGGATGCATGCGTATGCTTGTATATATCTGTACATGTTTATATACGAGCTAACTAAATTATTTTCATAATGAAATGTCTACTTTGAATAGATCTTTAACGCTTTGCGTCAACAACAGCAGCAATGCGCAATGTCCTCGGGCAACGCCAGCACGCCCCCTCCTTTGATTTCTTTAACCGAGGATGAAAAGGTGATGAAAGAAACAGGTAAGCAATTTCAGTATTTTTTCATTTTTTTCTTTTCTTATATCCATCGGATGAAGATAAGCAGTAAGTTGATGTATGAAAGTGCGCTATATTAGTTTTATCATCTAGTTTGTTGCAGGTAACATTATACATTCCAAATTGATCTCGACATGCTAGTTCGTTCATCGGTCTAGTTTTTGTTGCGATTTTCAAAATTACATATGATAGATATCTTGCCTCAAAGTGCGCTTAATCAGTTAACGGATACTCCCAACATTGGAAAATAAAATTTTTCCATGATTTTTGTATGCAAATTGTCTTACTAATCATTGTTCAAGCAAGATTCACCAGCAACACAAGATCAATACCAACAGATAGAGTTGTATTTATGTTGAAATTCGGCTGGGAATACCTTTCCAATAAACTACTACTAAGTTTATAAGTGTTAACTGCCTCCTTTTTTGTTTTGTTTGTTTTGCCATATATGCTTTTGGTTCAATTCCAGGTCAATCAAAAAAACCGAAGACTTCAGGATTGTAGAAAATCAGATTCAGACTATTCGGTTCATTCACGTTCAACCCATATCTGGACTTGTAAATAATAAAGAAGAGTATAGGGTATTTAAAATTCGTTCCTAGTGGAATATTATTTGGTTATTTTGTTTTTGTTTTTATTATGATAGAATTGTAACAGATAACAGTAGATTCACAACGTCAGCAAGCACATTTACAACTCGAACCATTTGAGGTCTGGTTGTTTCTAGTTATTGCTTTTAATTTCTTTTCGTCTTGCTTTCCATTATTATTTATTATTACACGCTCACAGACAACATGCTGTTACCGGTCTTTTGCTCTTGCTTATATTACGTAATTACTAATTCATTTTTATTGCTTACAATACTCACGTCTTGACTTTGTTTTTTCTTTTTTTTGAGAATTTCTCCACCATAAACAGATAGATATCTAGGAAACATTCTAGTCTCATATTATTGTTTTATTTTACATGAAAGTTTTCCAAAAATTACTAATCCTAATAATGGACGTAGCCATGAAATTCATATCTGATGTTTCCATCTTCTTAGGCGAATTTAATTTTCATAATTAACTGCGCATCGATGTGGGTGTGTGTGTGTGTGATTGTGAGAATGTGAGTCTAGTGTGAGCGTGTATTGGCATGTAGACATGTATGTAAGCATGATCGCCAAGTGAATGTTAAACATTTCATGATTTACGTTGAATGGCAGGGAGAAGCAATTTAAGATGAAAAGAAAGAAGAAAAAAAAAAAAAAATCTGTTTATTTTGCAAAATTTTTAGTGCAACGCCATTGGCGTATTTGCGTTTTTTCTTTTATTATTATATTAAAGTATTTATTATTATTACAATTATTTATACGAATTTCTTTTCAACATAAGCTTCAAAACACATTCTGCATTACACATTACCTTTATGAGAGGAAAAACACTTTAATTGCATTAATTTTAATATTTCGTATTATTTGAACAATTGTTATCTTATCATGATCAACATTTAGCGATTAAGGGTATGCTGATCTTCAATTCAATGAATAATACAAAATTTTAAATACGTAGTCTCTTTTTTTAGTAAACCACATGGTGTTGAAAGTTTTTTCTAAAAAAAAAAAAAAAAAAAATTAGTCAAAATTATTATCAGTTAATATGTAAATATTATAGACGGATATATAAACGTATATGGCGCTTTGAAATCCATTTTCGATTGAAATCTTTATTAAAAATATTAAAGTACTCTTGTTTTTTCAATTCATATCAAAATTTTTATTATATTAGAAAAAAATTATGGAAAATTTAATTATACGAGCTTGCTCTAATGCAATCGCCATCAGAAGGCCTACCAATGTTATTCTTTTAGTTGTAATATTCAAAGAATGCGGAATGCATGCGGATCCATCTATATATAGAAAACCCGGGCGTAGCAAGTTTTTGGCTGGCTAGATGATCAAATGTCGTAAATTAGTTTGAGTAATCAAAGTCAAGTGCTGGATACCTTGATTTGACTCAAAGGCTGCTTCGAATGTTTTAGCTTTTTAGCAGTCGATGTGCTGTGTGCGAGTGCAGTCAAACCAGTTTCTGAGCAATTTCTTTTATGCGATTTTTTTTGTGCGGTGTATGAAAATTTCAATGAAAAAATTTGCAAAGTTTGATCGGCCCTTTAGAAAATGTTCGCTTGTGTATTTTGTAGATCAGATTCCAAGTAGCCGCTAAGCCTCGTGCCTTGATTTTGTTTAAAAAAGCAAATTTCTAGTTATTTCGTAAGGTTCTGAATTATTTTCTTAGTGAGACATTTTTTATGCGGTCTTTATTCACCGCATAAGCGAAAAGTTGCACGGTGTAATATGCATAGATTTCTTTCGAAGTCAGATTTATGTTTTTAAAAGGATATTGCAAGAATTGAAAAAGGGACTGATAGTCGGGTGTCGCAAGGTCCAGGTAATATGATGAATGATCATTAAAGCTGTACACGTTCAGGTATTGTCGCGATGGAAGTTGGCTTTGCTGTTGGTCAATTCTCAAATCTCAATTACGAGTTTTATTCGCGATGATTATTGACAGCCGAGAGTGGAATCAATCGTCTAACTACGTTCGAGCAGTTAATATTGCCTTATTCCCTTGAATCCTGCTAAAAAGAAAGCATTGTATTAATTACATGGTGCCAACTTAATCTCGGCTGTTCGTCCGTCATCGAAATGTTCAAAAATGGATCGATTTCAATATCGTGTCGACAACGATTAGTAGGTAATTTTTCATCAATATTCACTTCCGCAGCGATGTCGTAAGGTGAATTTATCCAAAAATTTTATTAACAATTCCATTGTTTGGTCGAAGAGTGCGGGGTTTAGACTGCTCCCGGAAGCGTCATTGCCTCGTCGCGCGAGTTCTATTTTAAAATAAAGCGAATTTTTTCATAATTTTGGTTCATTTTCAAAATTTTCGATTGAGTTAACTCAAATTATATATAGATTTTTTTTTCAATTATCTATGGACTATCTATCACCGTTCACATATAAATAAGAAAAATGGCTTGACAAGGCCAGTCTTATCAAATTCATTTAAGACAATAATGGGAAATATTTTGAAACTAATGCGTTCGTCCATTTTTGACCTGAAAAAATATGCGAATGAAATCTACGAGTAGTACGCGCGTGTGTCTCAAAGGTATATATGATTTATGTATGCCTCCGCAAGCGAAGCATATGAATGCATGAATTTGAAGAGGAAGAAGGAAAAGAAAAAACAAAAAAACATTTTTTCTTTTTATTACTACGAAAGGTTGATAGTAGAGTGGAAAATTTTTATGACCCTAACTCATACGGAACAATTATGCTATCTTTTATTATTATTTAAAAGTTTCAAGACATTCAAAACAATATTTATATTTATCGGTATAAAAATTGCACATAGCTACCATATCAATGAATAGAAAGAAAGAAAAAAAAAAAAAAAAACAAAATAAAATAATAATAATTGATAGTTTTCGCATGCACTTTACACATTCGTGCAATTGAAATCAATGTCACGATCACGTACGTTGTTCAGTAATCCCGCATGTGATTGACCGCAATTTGCTAATACCCGCTCTTTTAAAGAGAATACAATAACTACATAAATAAAATGTTTTCCACATTTTATTCACAATTTATTAAATGAAATAAGTACTCGAGTATTCGCCCCTTTTGTAAATTGTTGCGCTAGTGCTGTGAGTTAATAAGTGTGCTATGTGCTGTACTTTCATTAATTTATATTAAGAGACAGCGGTTCAAAGCCACAGCCAGTAGTTTTATATATACAAGAGTAAAAAAGAGTACAACAAATAAATGTGTGCTGCGATTGTGTTGTGTGTGTGTGTGCGTGCGATTTCTTTAAAAAAGAATTTTGTCTTTCTGTCTTTCCATTCACAAGCTAGTCAGCGATTTAAATTTGCTTTTATCCATCATTTAAATGGCGTTAAACTTGTGATATAATAAACGATATTATATGCTGGTGAGGAGGGGGGCGCTTTTACTACCCCCCCACATTCATCAGTGTATAGCGGGGGGTTTGAATGCTCAATGCCTGCGAATCGGGTTTTACTGTTCTAGTAAACTTGTGTGTGGGCGGGTGGTGGAGATATCCCCCACCGGGTATTCTCTCTCCTTTAGTAACTTTCCTAAAGAGAGTTGAATTTCAGTTGTAATCAAAACTAGATTCTTAGTTGGAAAAGTTGACAAAAACAAAAAAATGTCTTTAGTTGTCGCGACTGCCTGCCGCCTTGACAGCGTGTCTGGCTGTCAAGAATATGTAGGCGCGCCCCCGGATTAATAATTAATTAATTAATCAAGGAAAATATTAATCGAATGCGGCCAAAAAAAAGATTTCTTATCAGTCAGATATATATATTCTTAGAAAGTACGATTTCTACGCCAACTTTTTAGAAAATCTTTTCTGAATATACATACGGTAAGGAAGAAATTAAAATCAAATAAAACGTAAGACAAAAAAAAGTGTATTCTTTCGAGTGTAATTGCGCTACATATATATATGTATTAATGATGGAAGACATTAATTGGCCGATTTGGATTTTCAGTTAAAGCTATGCAGATGAATGTATGTTATACTCGAAGGCCGAAGATACAGTCGTTCATTTCTTGTACACCGATCGTATTCAGAAAATAATTCTTTCTGCCTGTCTATCTGTCCTTGGAATATAATCGTTCAACGTGTAGGTTACAATTTTTGAGATATTGTGATAAACGCTTGGTACACTAACGTGTCATGGTTTGGACAGGCCATTTTTCGACCACGCCCCATACAACGGCTTTTTTTGAAAATTCATAATTTTCAAAATGCCTCGACAATAATTCCTGGTTGAATTTTTAATAGTTCATAGTGAAAATTGATCCGGTAATCTTATCGACTTTCACCGAATCGACGATGTAAGAGTTCCGTTATGTGTGAAAAGCACATAATCTAATTTTCAATATTCCATGTATGATGAAAATTGTTTCATTGTAACAATTTAATTTAGAACTTGACCGGACTAAAGCTAACCCAAATAGACTACGACTCCATACCGCATAAGGGAGTAGTAAACGTTTTTGGCCAAATTGCTTCACTTTTAACAGTTTGTAATGATAATTGGTCCACAGGAGCACTTTGTCGTAAGAACTTAACCGCCGTATATACAGATCACATAGGTCTATTTATTAGATCCCCTTACATGGCAACAAGATCGAATTTGTAATTTTTTATGTCGAGAACAGATGAAAAATAATAATAATATCTTTAATAAGAAAATTAAATTTGGTAAATATGTGGTTGTGGGAGTTGACGTTTTCGGCATCCTCCAATATGAGGGAGGATCTTTCGTGAAAGTACCCCTAGACATCGAAAGAAGGTGCAATTTTTGTTGTATTATCACGAAAATAGCTGAATAACTGTATTAGCATAAAGTGGTGTAGGGTGCGATTTCTTCGCGCGCTTCACCTTTTGAGATACACTTTATTATTATGAAAAACTCTTTGATCGCTTTTCTATAACGATCGCTTGCCTATATACATTATCGTCTTATGCTTTACATCGAAGAAACTGAATATATTCAGTTTTCATCACTCCCTTACAAAGTCCATATAATATGTGTATATATTTGTATGTACATCTATTTTGAGAAAATTATATAATAAAACAGAAAGCTAAGATTTCGCTAATATATTCTTGTTGCGGTCATACTCCCTCCCGTAACTGTAAAATTGATTGAAAGAAGTGAAAAAATTATATTCGCTTTCGAATGAATTTTTTTCATCAACTATCTCGCATCAGCTTATAAATCTTCTAAAGAGTGCTATCAATAGTGATTAGAGTTGTTTCGCTATTGAACTCAAGAAATATTTGCTTAATATATCTGCTGTGATATATACAGTTTTGGTGCCGATTGCAAGTGTCTGTCGATCATGTTCACTATCAAATTGAATTTATAGGCAGTAACCAGGCCAAGGGCAGGGAATTGCATAAGGTTGCGTCGACTCAAAGCCCTACGCTAATCTTCAGAAATGTTTTGAAATTTTATTATCGAAATAATTCGAACAAAAGTGAATTACTTGCTGCTGCTTGCATTTAACGTAGCTATAATAATAATTGTTCGGTATGTGAATATAAAAATCGTTTGAGATAATTGAAATTTATAAAGATGTAGTCAGCATATGTATGTGTCTGAAATTTTAATCTCAATCTTTGCATGTATTAGTTGTAACTACGGAAACAACAAACGCACCTTGACCGCAAGCAAGGTAATTTATAATTACAAGATCAAGTACGTATGCGAAGATCTGCTGTGCTCACGCACATGCCTACAACGCGATGGCCACTTATGAGAATAATGTATTCTGTGCTCAAAAAAGTTGAGAGAGGCAAAGAGCAAGTCTTAATTATCTTACACTTAGGGTACAGTATGCAATCTGAGCAAAGAGGATAAACGACAAGCAATGAATGTAATGTTTCCATATCCCGTTCGCTTATGCCTTACCGATATGCATTCCATTTTGCTTATAATATGTATAATACATTGGTCTATAATTCCCGGGAAAATATATTTTTTATTTCATATTTAACAAGTACGTATTAAGACCTCCCAAAAACATGCTTCAATTTTCGTCATGATTTCATCATTTCATCAAAACTTTCTTCTCTCGAGCGTTCTTTGCAATTCGCAACCAGATAATACTCGTAAGTCGCCCGAACAATGCGAACTTCAATTCATTGAATTTTGACATTTGGCACTGTGAGTGCGCGAAACGCGATACACATATTCATGCAAAATAGTGAACGTGTGCTGGCCTCTTGATATTTTTTTGATATCTCGCGTAACGTTATTTTTCGATTGCCGAAAGAAATTGTTGTGTTTATTTATTCTCGTTATCCTCCCGTATGTGTCTACGGGAAAGTGCTGTTCGTTTTTTTTTTAAATAAACTGAAACGCCGGTTTCCGAATATGATTCCAAGTGGTTTGCTTGGTTGAACCAAGGCTTTTTCGCAATCTCCGACGGGGTCATAAAACGACTTTGGTCTAACATGATCTCGACAGTACCGTCGTCGATCATAGATGGTCGCCTGTTTCAAATTTTTTGAACCATCGTGCGCATACCCTATCGGAAACTGTACGTTCACTCGTGTCTCACTTAATGCTATCACGAAGCATCTTCGTTTTAGTTAATTTGCTACGTCAGTATTTAGCTTAATGTATACATACGTTAGTATGTAATAGGGGCCGAACATGCGCCAAATAAACCTATGCTTACGTGTCGGAAATAGATGTCATAGAAACGGGCAGAACTTTCCGATAGACATTATATAACAATAATAATAATAAAAAAAAAATTAGATAAAAATTTACAAATTTGCTTTCCATCCACGTAAGGAGATCAAAATAAGAAAAACAACTAGAGAAAACCTAGGAAAAAACAACACTGTAGCATTAAAATAAAGGATGCTCAACGAAACAAAGTGCCCCTCTAAGTAGCTACTGATCTCTCCAGGGGAAAAATGCAGAAGAGAGCGAGAGAATATACGGAAGTCAAGTGGTAAGTAATTCCAACATCGATCTACACGAACTATACGAACTATAAAAGATCGCTCGAAACAACTGCATCTTATTCTAGGCATAACAGGATCTATGGATTTCTAATAGAATACAAGAAAGAGAAAGAGTGCATCCAGCCATGGTACCAGATACAATTTCTACGACCTTAAGAGAGCAATCTTCACAATTTTTTTTTAAGTTTTCTGGTGTAAGCATCCGTTCTTGGCATTCAATATGTTCAGGATGTCCGGTGTCCCTACGACCGTAGGAAGAATTCCCCTAATTCCCTTAATTCAACACATGAAATTCGAACTTTTCCAAGTGTTTGCAAAACAACAAATGTAGTGTCATTAAAACAATGGAAACGCGTTTAAAATTTTGATTGCCATCGTTTGAGGGTAGGGCACTTTTGAATAATAATAGGAATTTTTTTATTATTAAGTGAAGAAGTCCGTTTGATTGGCCGAGTAGACGAAGAGTCTCGATTAGCAACTCAATGATCGTGGCTTTGAATCTCAAATGCGGTAGAGTTTTTAATAAAGCCGATAACCTTAGATGCTAGTGCTTGAAGACTTTAGTTTTAGAGTTCACTCTCTGGCTAAATTAATAATAATAATTATAATAATAATAATAAGTGAAGAAATCAATTCGTTCCGCTGAAATTGCTTGCTTCATAAAACTTACCTGATGTGTTCAATTTTCCCGAAAATTCAAATATAGATAAGTTAGATCTTGATGTTTGAACGATGTAAGCTTCCGTCCTTTACAAGTTATCGTTCATTAATTAGTAAAGTTGAATGATAAAGAGATGGGATGATGGAAATAATCGGGGAACAAAGTGCATCTAAAGGTAAGGAAATGATTAAGTTTCTTTGAAGTTAAAACGCATTAACAGCTACGAAAGGGTTAGAAAGTGTTTTACGAGATACCGGGCAAAGAAAAGGAAAGTGCAAGTGAAGGAAAAGCATGCAGCTTCCATTGCCAAAACAAAATTGCAAACAAGGCTTCCTTACAGAAGTAGTGAACGAAATAGTGACATACGTTATATTCTACTCATGTTTTAATGATTATTATATATCTGGATATATTAGTGTTATATTGTTTACTTGTTATGTTCGCACATTCCTTGTTGTGACGAAGTGTCGAAGTAAAGTGCAGGTACTTATAGGAAGCGTATGGTCTCTCTAGAATTGATTTTGCTAATTATTAGATAATTTGTTAGTTATAGTAAGCGCTAAAAAAGTCGGTAAACTAATAGTTACTTTTCATTCATTTACTTATTTATCTTTACTTTTTATTTTCTATTATTTATTTATTTATTTTTTATCAAAACTGTCCTAGGTCATGATTTCTAGTTAATGATTATTATTTGATTTAATTATAGACAGCTGGCTCGATAGTTTTTCAACAAATTGTAATTTAATGCTCATCACATTTAAATTCTATTTTAATTATATTCATGCAAAAAAAAAGAAAAAAAAAAAACTAAAATTAACATTTGCTATGTACATTCTCATTTAAGAATATTATATGCTGCTTAATTCGACCCCATTAGAAATGCAAAAACCTACAATGTTACAGGCGAGCAACCGTAATCATCACCCTACCCTATCCTACTTGATTTAATACAATTCTTCAATTGTTGTCATTGTAAAATACCATAAATTAGACTTTGATGCCAATCCTTATAAGGAAGTAAACCCAAATAGATAAAGATCAATGTGATTCAAATTTATCGTAGATTACTGGATTAATTTGCGGTTCATTTCCATCAAAATAATAAACATAAAATTAAGTCGATCCACCTGAGTGGCCAAGTAGGTAAAGAGTCTCGACTGGCAACTCAAGGGTCGTGGGTTCAAATCTCAAGTGCGGTAAAGTTTTTTTTTAATAAAGTCTTAGAGACAGCCTTAAATGATGCTACTGCTTTAAGACAGACTTTAATCTTAAAATTTATTTCTCTGCCTAAATTCATAATAATAATAATAACAATAATATAGATAAAAATATAAAGAAATTGTTGTCGGTCCCGAAGGAGGAGATCTCATTATTATTTTTAAATATTATATGTCATCGATTTTCGCAAGAAGCAATAACATCTTACACTATTAGTATATTAAGTTTTTGCGAATGTATGCGTAGCTTGAGGTCAACTCAACTTTTATTAAACCACTTAAATGAAAAGAATTTTGAAAATGATGCATGTATGGTATCTCGTAGTTTTTTTCCATATTTTGACCGAAGGATGAACACTATTGAAAATAAACTGAATCGGATAATCTTTAAGAGCAAAATTCCGTGTAACGATCTAATTTTTTTTTTTTTTTTATATCTCTTTGATGGATTGATGGTATTTGCATTAGGATAGGGTTTCCAATAGGACGCACATAAATGTGGGCAGATATCAAGTAGACAAAAGATTTGGACGGACAAACATGACATCAAATGGACTTTGTAAACAATGACATTAAAAAACATTTTTGAATTTTATGGACATCATTGGAGTTCGCATGAAATTCATTGGACAAATGATAATAATAAATTCTATTTTGCAGTTGCCAAATTAGCCCAAGAGCAAATTGCGCCGTTTGTGAAGAAAATGGATGAAAATCACAAATTTGAGGAGTCGGTGGTCAAGGCTATGTTTGAGAACGGTCTGATGGGTATTGAAATTGATTCCGAATTGGGTGGCAGTGCTTGTAACTTCTTAACAACTATTCTGACTGTCGAAGAACTTTCGAAAGTTGATCCTGCGGTAGCCGCGCTTGTGGATATTCACAATACCTTAGTGAATTCGTTAATTATGAAAGTGGCAACGAAAGAGCAAAAGGAAAAGTATCTACCAAAATTAGCTCAGGAATACGTAAGTAATAATGTAATATAAGAAAATTATTGCCAAAATTAATGTTACTTAAATAATCCTATACATATATATATACATGTTCAGCCTGGCAGTTTTGCCTTAACTGAGCCTGGTTCCGGTTCGGATGCTTTTTCGTTAAAGACTGTAGCTAAAAAAGATGGCAAAGACTATGTCATCAATGGCACGAAAATGTGGATCTCGAATTCCGATCTGGCTGGCTTATTTATTGTCTTTGCTAATGCTAAACCTGAGGATGGGTATCGCGGTATTACAACGTTCTTAGTAGAACGTAACACTCCTGGTTTGACTGTTAACAAGCCTGAAGATAAATTGGGTATACGCGCTTCTGGCACCTGTATGGTCACTTTCGAAGACGTTCGTATACCTGAGGAGAATTTATTGGGCACCTTTGGTCACGGTTATAAATATGCAGCTGGTTTTCTAAACGAGGGCCGTGTAGGAATTGCTGCCCAAATGATTGGTTTGGCTCAGGGCTGCTTCGATCACACCATCCCTTACTTAATGGATCGTAAGCAATTCGGTACCGAGGTTTACAATTTTCAATCAATGCAACATCAAATTGCTGCCGTGGCCACAGAAATAGAAGCAGCTCGTTTGCTTACTTACAATGCCGCGCGTATGGTTGAGCATGGCATACCATTTGTGAAGGAGGCTGCCATGGCGAAATATTATGCATCCGAGGTGGCTCAACGCGCCACCATCAAGTGCATCGACTGGATGGGAGGAGTGGGTTTCACACGTGATTTCCCACAAGAAAAATATTATCGCGATGTAAAGATCGGTGCCATTTATGAAGGCACCACCAACATGCAGCTCAGTACCATTGCGAAATTAATCAAAAAGGAGTATACACACTAAGAGTATAACGAACTTCCATGGATAAAATAATGTAAATATTGAAAATAGCGTCTAGTTTTAAATGTGCAAGTGTTTGCTTATCCTTGCCTTTGATGTTCTACGCTACCCTACCCCTTGTTCGCCCATTACTCCTCGTAACAGATACCAAAAGTGCATTTACATATTTAAATTATTGATTACAAACAAGTCCATGTTCAATTTCAATTTAGTCAATGATTTGAAAAAGAAAAAAAAATAAATAACGTTCAGTTTATTATTATTTCATATTTTTGTGAAAATTTGTTAAGGTATAATTGCGTGTTAAATTTGTATATAAAAATCGCATAAATATACACACAAAAATGAAACTTCATAAAAATATTGCATTGACTTATTTCGAATCAGCCGTTGACGTAGTACTGGTAGTTGTAAATGCAGCCAATAGAATATTCACCACCGAAATAATGAATACACCGCCAATTACAAATTCGTTAAAACGTTTATTGTGACAACGTCGAAAGCGACGCTAGACAAAAAAGCAAAAACCGATAAAAACAAAAAGGGTGAGAAAAAAAGAAGGAGGACAATAGGAAAAATTATTACCTTAAATATTAACGCTATACCAACTAGGACTTGCAAGATTAATGATATCGCCACCAGTGTAAGGCTTATATAAAACGTTGATGCTTGGTGATTGTATGTTAGTAAAAATCTTAATTGATTCGCATTTGCCGATAGTAAGGCGATGTCCATAAGTCCTTCAGCCGCGTTTCTATTAGCCGCATATATTTGCATATTCGTTCGATTACCATCTTCTAAACGCATGGCATGATGTTGTTCTCTTTTTGAGTCTAACAAGTCCGAAGATTGCGGCAATGCCTCAATCTCAGTTACATTGTTTTCCGATTGATTTTCTTTTAAAATATCACTTCCACCACTGGCGCTATTAAACGATTGTTCAGTGCTGCTAATGGTGGTCGATGTTGTTGACGTTGTTGCCATCCTGTTTCCGTATCGACACCTTATTTTCACTATGCTTTACTTTGATATAATTTTATATATATATCTCCGTGCGCTCCACCTCGTTAATCGTACAAAATGTGAATAATTGACTTAATTACTAGTTTATTTAAAAATTGCGGTTTCATTTTGTGGTCGTTTGCGATAATAGGATGGCGAAGTTTTCAATGATATACCCGCTTAGGTGGAATAATAATAATAACATAACATACGTTAGGGAGGAGGCATTTTTTTTATGCCCGTTTAACTAGACGGATAACTTTAAAAAATGGATTAAAAACATATGGCAACGCAGTTTTGCGCAACAAATTTTTATTTTCAACAATGAAATCTTTGAATTATTATTATACCCTATGCCATACCATCCACTCACTCTGTTCGTCTGATGTCTGTCCACGTAAATTTGTGCTCAAATTATAGGTTGCAATTTTTGAGATATTTTGATGAAATTTGATACATTGAGGTGCTTTGACCCTAGGACGAAAGCTATTCAAAATGGTTTTAATCGATCCGCTTTTTCGACTGCTTCCTATGTAACGTCCTATTTTGAAAAGTCATTATAATGAAAAATACTCCAAGTTTTCAAAAATTTTCAACAAAACTCGCTTACGTAATAGTATTTCGATCTATCAAATTGAAAAATTTGGTTCGGGTGAAGCAATTTTTTCAATCCTTTCTCTTATAATGTGTCCTACAATAACGGAATCTTTATATGGGAACAAAAGTCCAAATTACAATATTTTATGGTGAAAGTTCGTTCATAAGAGCAAATTGATAAAGAAATAATTTTTACCAAATTTGGACCACGTAGGTCAATTTTACCGCATATTTATTTATTTAAACGTTCGGTAAAAGCCACACAGGTCAACATGATATACGTGTACCGTAGATTGATAATTACAGTAATTAATATATATACAAAAATACGTGGTCATAGCACTAGCCATACCACCTGAAACAGCTCCCCAGCTAATATTACTAAACATTTAAGATCAAGACAAATCCCTGCCAATATTAACTCAGCCCCAGCTCACTCAAGCTTGTTCAAGTAGTAATCATGCATGACGACGAAAATAGCCGATAAGTTTAAGACGAAAAACATTATTAGAATGTGAGAAGACCCGGAGTTCATACGGCAAGCAGTCTACGGATCCTTGGGATGAGTTGAGGGATTTCGAGTACAGAGCAAAAATCAAAATTTATCGCATAAGGCCAATGGAAAACCACATAAGCATAACCAAGTTACGACAGTTCAACTAGCCATTCAAAGAACAACCAAATAAACTTTGGACATACGACGAGATTAGTCACAACGTGTTTAATGTAGCAAGAGGGGAGGCAGAAACAACTTCAAAACAATACACAATACGTGACGTAAGAAAAGCATGAGACAATTTCAATCTAATGTGCAGAGTTAGGTACACATTAGTAGCATAGATCATTCTTAGAGTACTCCAAATTCTGTCAGATATTATGTCCTTATGTCCTTATGCTTATCAAAAGACGGACCATTGTCAATCATGACATCCCTTAAATAGAATCCCATGTCAAGGGAAAGATAGACAACAGAACTAAAGTTAATCGCTTCGGTTTTAGAAGGACTTAATATAAGCCGATTTTCAAAGATTCCCAACGACACGCATCCCAGGCAATCAAATGCATATCGCTCACAGCCCTCATTAGAAGCGCCATCAACAGCATCCGCGTGTATGAAAACCTTACACACCTCAAAATCTCGCCATAAATGCAAATCATTCACATATAGAGTGAACAATAGAGGTCTCAAAACCGATCCCTACGGAAGCCCAACGAACAAAGGTAGGCAATTAGACCTGTGTCCCTTGAGAACCACAAATTACGATTTATCGCGAAGGTACGAATAAATAAGCTTACAAGCCGCATTAAAGAAGTAGAATTGAACACGAAGCTTGCTACACAAGGTCACGTAGTGTACAGAATTAAATGCCTTAAAAAGATCTAAAGGCATTTAAAACCGTTCACCTATCAATATTACTATTAAGCCCGGCACAATGCATAAGGCAGAGTAGCAATGAAGTAACACTATACCCTTGTCCGAAAGCATATTGAGATTCGTAGATACTCGTTCTTGTAGTCTGAAAAAGTTAGAGATTAACGGAAATACGCGTTTACCAAAATTTATCGGAATACCGTCAATACCAACAGACCCAGATTTCTCTTTATTCAAAGCACCCATTATTTCCAGTTTATCGACGCAACGCAAATGGGAGAACGCAATAGAATTTAAGCTCAAATCTTGGTTGACGTCATTAGAAAGAATATGATCCTCAATGAAATAACTCTTCAACAGATCAACATCACCATCCTAAACAATATCCCTCCTATTGCGCACACATCCACAATCCCGCCGTATCATCTTCCCCCCAGAGACATGTAAAAAATGCCAGCTAATATATCAGCCATGTCGTCCCCTAGAAGAGTACCAATCTCATCAAGCTTAACAGAATTTGGGGAGGGTCTAATTGCTCTGGCAATTTAAATGATCAATTTTAAGTTTGCCACAATCACATTAAATGAAGGTCTTCAAATAAGAGCTAGCACTGACAATGGGGTCCATGTTCTCACTAGAAGACATCAAACATCATAACGAACATTGTGGCGGGGAGCCAAGACAAGCAGTTGGAAAAGAGTAAAACCACCTTTACACATACCAAAAGACAACCCATATCCATGAATACCATTAAACGTAATAGATTAACCTGCTAACTACACTGCAAATGCAAAAACCCATTATCGAGACCGAGTAATTAAAGGAATACTGTAAGAACTCAACATGCTAGGTTATAAAGCAGAAATAAGCAGTTAATTCAGTCCGAATTAAGGAATTAAGGCAGCCAAATAAAAATCAATTGGACCAAATTTGAAACGCATGAATCTATTTCTTGCATCTTACTTCATAGAAGATTTCTCATGAACAGTAAGCTCTTCAGAAAAGGTGTTTCATTTCTGGTTCATATTAGAAAATTGACCAAACAAATGAACAATCGGAAATTTGGAACACATAGATCTATTTTTTAGACCGTAAGATTATCACGAAAAGCAAGTCTTTATATGGACAGAAAGTATAATTTCTAGTTTTCTATGAAAGAAACTGAAACATATTAAAATTTTTGGAAAATAAATTAAGTTTGCTAATGCGGATCATTTCCAAATGATCCGGTTTGGGCACCCTCTAATACTCAGGCCTTCGCAAGAAAATAATGTGTATTATTACCGAAATGAGCATATGCTTGTATTAGGCGAATTGATGTAGGATACTTAATGGCCAGCCTTGCCCGACTATAATTTTTTTAGTTATTTTTAATAAGAGTCTTTTCATAAATCCTTATGTTTATTCTCACTCTAACCGTGAATTCATTCATTGCTATGTAGTGTTATCTAATGCTATATGTCCTTGGTTGTCTAAAACAACCTCTCGTAACACATTGTGTTGAAATGTTGGTTCGCTAACCAATTGAAATGCATTTTCCTAAAACCCTTGTTGCCGATATGCATCATCATAATAATCGGTATTAAGCTAACCATATATAACTATAATTAAAGTCGTCCGATTCGAAACATTCGCAATATAGCTTTCGTCGTTGAGCCAAATCGCATCAATGTACCAAATATCCAAAAATTGTAGCCTATTGGCTTAACTTAAGAAAATAAGGTAGATAGGTGGACGGACAAATAAACAAACGTAAATGAAAGCAGAAAGTGATTCTGACTCGATGGCTATAATAGAAGATGGGTCTATTCCAAGTCCTTCTCAGTGTTGCCGATATCCGCACACACTTAACACAGCGTTGCATCGCAAGCAATGTAGGGTACAAAAATCATATCAAATATAATTTTCCAAAATTTTTGCAATTATTCTTTTATATTGTATAAATATTTTTATTGAATTTAATTCTTTTTTTTTTTTGTTTTTTATAATTTTTTATACAACATTTAAAATTATTTTTTATTACAGGATTTAAAATTGCTTATAAGTAATTATGTTTTTCTTCTTGCTTTCGTTTTGTTGTTCGTCAGTAAGTTTATCAAAATTAAAACATACATTGTGCGAAAGTGATTTTAGAGGACATTTCAAAATGCAGTTGAAATAGTTTAGTGCAAAATGTGTTTTAAGCGTGCTATTCAAAACACAGCGGTTTACATGGGAAACTCTTCCATTCCGCTTTAAATATTTACAATAAATTTTTTCTTTTTTTCTTTTTGATTGTTTGTTTGTGACTGAATTGAATTTATTATTATTAGTATTTTTTCTTTTTTTTTTTTTTAGATTTCTTACGTTCGAGTGTAATGGCGGCTGGGTAGGGGGGACAATTTTCGAATTTTTCCGATTTTAAGGAAACAATACATAAATTGACCAATAAAAGTTTCACTTGTTCTTTGGTAAATGATAAAATAATTCATTAATATAAGTATACTTTTGCATTCCCATAATTATTAATTAAATTTATATTATTCGTTTTTATTTTTTTTTCATTTATTTGTTGTAGAAAAGGTTAATTAGATAAGATATTAAAAAAATGTCATTACGCGTGGATAAATTTTCATTTGAAATTAATTTGTTAATAATAAACACGAATACCTCCCTATATAAGATGTGCTTACTGGACAAAATCAGGACGTTGCTTAAAACAATAAGTAAAAACGTATTTATTTTTATTTAAATCTTTTCTTTTTTTTTGTTAACATTACTTTTAAAAATAATTAAGTGACGTTTTCCTTTCTTTTATTTATTTTTTCTTTTTTCTTATTTTTTTTAAATTTTTACTTCGTTCGCTCCGTTATGTACCTTTGTTAACTTAAAAAATAAATGGAAATTTTATTAAGACCGCAACAACGATGTTAATTAACGTACAACAATATAAATTGCGTTTATAATCTATCGCAGCCGCAGAATAATGCTCAGCCTATAGGCGTCGGACGTTGATTCACATCGATTAAATAGATATCTTTGTGATTTTGTAACACGAAATCAACAAATGCATTAATCGGTGCAATTTCATCCAAAGATGTAGTATTTTTACCGGACCATAGAAAATTCGGACCAAATACTATGGCCAAATTTGATGAGGTCATTTTATTTAAGTCTTCGCATTCCATAACCTGTTAATAAAATTGATAATAAAATGTAATACCTTTTTGTCGCCAACGCCAATATCAAGAAAGCATGGGCGGCAACATTTCATTGTTTCCAACCCCCCTCCTTTACCTCCTAATTTCTAGCAAGTCATTGAGGAATTATAAAAAAAGTCTGTACACAGTCTTGCTATGTCTTAGCAATGAGTTGAACTATATTTGAAGGCTAATAACGAAATTCTTTCTAAACGAAGCAAGCCGATGAATAGACACTAGAACGCATATACCTATTTCTATTAAAGGCGATCCCTTTTTATATTCCCTTTTCCTTTTTGTGCAATTACCACAGCCACATAAATGGAGATGAGAAGATGAGAAATTTGATACAAAAATTAATTAGAAATTGAGACGACCTCCAAAAAAGACGGACATTTTTTAAAATTTTAAGACTGAAGTCTGAAGGCACTAGCATCCAAGGCAACCGGCTTTATTGAAAACTCTACCGCACTTGAGATTTGAACATGTGCAGATATTTCCGAAAACCCGTGACCTAAATGTTCACTACGATCATCTTCATACTCAGGCCAAAAATGGTTCCAATTAGTGTATTTACGTTCTGTCAATTAATCTTAAATCAAAAATTCTTAATTCCAATTTTTTTCCAATTTACTTTAACGCACTGTAGCATGTTCTTGGTCCACATGCAAATAAATTAGAATAACCTTCTATCGTTGCTTGTGGGCGTATTAGTGAACCGAACGCAATCATTTTTGTGTCGAACAAGCACAAGTGTTTCTAGTGAACAAAAATATGCAAGAAAATCGGTGTTTTTCCGAGATTGTTTCAATTGCTGCCATAATTTGGGCGTGCATTTACGCAGATCATGTCCATTTTTTTCACTTTACATCCCTCCCTAATCGATTAAGGAATGTTTGCGCCGAATTTCTGCTTTCTATCTCTATTTTTGCTACTGTGGCCATTCCACAAGAAAACGGGTTCCCTTTTCATAGAAATAAGTATGCGTCATCGGTATCGCGAAAACTAGATTTGGTGGAAAAAATAATTGATTATAGATATTTGAAGGTCGTTCCATATAAGTAAAAGTTACCAAAGAAGTTTGGAGCATTACACGCGATATAATCATTTTTCGAAAGATCGAAAGTTATATAAAAGGATGAAAATAACGTGCTCGATAGTTCTACGGTCACAGTCACAGAAAGTTTTCAATACCGCGACGGTTATGACAGATTAGTCCGAACTAACAAAATAAAAAAATAATTATACGATACAAAATAGTCAAGGGTTGGAGAATTAAAAGCACTTAATCTAAGTAAGTCAGTCAGTCTATCAGTCAGTTATGTAACCTGATTGTTCTGCGTACATAGAGTCCCCGCTTACTGCAAATTACTTACCCTAACTAGAAATTCTACTATATATTTAAATAATTCATAATTTTCTTCGGGTAATTTTTCACGTATCAATTGCGTAACATTGCGTGATCTCTCTTCTTTGGGCCAATCTGTGATGGAAAAATTAAATAAAATTGTGTGTTACACTCAATTATAATTTAAATTATTATATTTGCCTTACCAAGAAAACTGGTTATATCGTCATACAGTTCAAAAGTTAACAATGGCTCGCTAAGATCACGTAGAAAACTTTTCAAAAGCCCGGCTATAACATGAACATTAACATCTTTTAAGTCAACATCTTCGCCGCGATTGACACGTTCTTTTAAGGCAATAATTTCAGTATGATTACCGGAACGTCGAAATATACCCTCGGTATCGATCATACCCGTTATCGACAATGAGTCCACACATTTACGTACAATGGGCGGTATTGAATTCAGGCATGGACTATTTGTCACAATAAATTTTAACGTTACGCCAAATTGGGCCGTTTTAGCCATCTGTTTCGTTAAATTGCTTATATTATTATTAGTTTGGCTTGTCGAACCAAAACGGCGACCAGAATTTAATTTATCATCAAAATCACAAATATTATCTGGTATTTTCAATTTCGATAGACCCAACGATTGACGCAATTCATCCAAACTTGATATGTAGATAAGCTTTTTGCGGAATTTTTCACTAATAAATGGACTAAAGAAATTCCAAATAACGCGTATAAACCAAGTCGGATGTACCACATAAAGATTTTTTTAGATTTTTACGAAAATTACGATCCAATTCTTTATATGAATTCCAGAGGAATTGAGCAGAAGGTTTGTTATCCTCTTTTAGACCCTGATGGAAGTATACAAGAATGTAATCATTTTCAACAAACGGTTCAATTTCTTTAATGACATTACTGAAAATGAAATAATATTTATATGTATACATAAGAAGAGATTGAGTTAAATATAATACTAATTAATTATAGGCATAATTAAATTTTTGATACAGACATTTATCAATAAATCCATCTCGATTCGGATCTCCCTAGTGGATGCGTGCTTACTTTTGCGTGCGCAAGTACCATAGATTGAGCTCGCACTATATAGTAGATGTGAAGCGACGAATACTGACCTGGTAGTCGCGATTCTTATCTACTTTTTGGCTACTCATGAGGACATAGGCAGCTTAGAAGGCTAGAAGGCACATTCTTAAAATACTTTCTTCCAATGTAATTTTTAAGGCAATTTTTCAATTTCGTAAAAAATATCAAACGTCTTTCCCGTTCTTTTCCGAGGAGGGAATTTTCAGTAAATGAATATAAATTGAAATTTACTTTTCGTTTAAATACTTGTAGTTCTGATAACAGAACTGAAGCATAGATGGAACAGAATAAAAGAACAGGTGGAAAAATACATTTTAGATAAAATTACCCATATATATAATCTTCGGGTAATGTTCTGCTCACCACTCTACTGGCCATAAGTTTAGAAAGCGAGTTAAACTTTTTATATTAAATGTTTCTAAAAAAACGAATTTAGATCCATCCCTCTATATTCCTCGCTGAACCCTTAAACTTTTCGCGAAATCAAATTTTCGCGGATTATAAGAGAAACGTATAAATAAGTAAAAAGCTGTTGTTCTTTTCTTTCGAACGAACATTGGGTATTTACCGTGTCTTCAAAACTTTTTGATTAATTCAGGATCAATAGATGAAAGATCAAATTCGATAGGATCGATATTCGTGAAAGAGCAAGGCGAGAATATACCAGACCACCAGCAACAATTATTCGAATAAGCTTGAAAAGTGTAATCTGATACATACATAGTCTAGACGAGATCCAATACTCTCATAACTCTATTTCCACCACCAATCATAACAAATACGAACTTTTACGTATTTTATTTGTAAATCTTGGTTCTTGATCTTTTAGTTTTTTTTTTTTGTTTAGAAAAACAAGGTCAGCTTATAGGTGTTTCGAATCGAACTGAAGGAACGGAAAATGCCTAACTTATTAGATGTTTGCAAAAATTTTGATCAGCGACTTCTACAGGTAAAATGTGTACACAACGGTTGCATTCGACGGTGTTGACCTGCCTCTACATAAAATAAGTCGGAACGACGTCCCGTTTTTTAAGGTCGTATCTCCAGAACGGAGTTTTACAAACCAATTTCAAACTGCCCGGTCAGTTGTCAGTCAGTCGTCAGATGTCGTCTTGTTTAAATTCCCAAAGCCTTACATGTCGAATATGCACTTTTTGATACTGCATTTTAGAGGTTAAAAAAAGTAGTTGGATGTAACATGCACCACATAAACACGTTCACAGAAGACTAACTGAATCCTCCTCTATACAATGAAAACAAGAACTCGTTTATTTCGCTGACTTATAGTGGATAACTACGAACAATAGATTTCTATCTACGTGCATCGTAAGTTAATTATGACTCGACCTAATATATATGGAATAGTTTTTTACAAGTCATTCGTTTGTTTTCATATAGTTTTTCGAATAAATTCGAATGCAATTGTTTTTTATAGTTTTAACCTGAATTGAGCACATGATCTAAGTAGCGGGCATTTGCGGTACACTTTATGTACGCCTTTTGCTCATCAAAATTGAAAATTTATTTTTCAATTTATAGAAAAACGATACAATTCGAAAAATTGTTCGTTAATAATGCTGCACATATATGTCTCTTTTATGTCTCTTCGCCATATTGTTACTTATTATCATTAGTTCTGCTTACCGTATAAATATTTCCATTTCCGATTTTGCGGGAAAACGTGAAGCATATATAGCAAAGATATGGCGTCCCTGTTTATCGGTACCTAAAAAGTCGCAATGCGTACGTCTGGGACTTATACTGAAATTTTCCGTTTCTTCTCGTAGCTGATCCTCAAAGTCATCTTCTAAAGGATTTACAATATTCTCCGTTTCAGCATTAAGATCTTAAAACGAAAAAAAACAAACACACTTACAACAAGGTTTACAACTTTTATATTCTATTTAATGTATTTACCTTCGGTAACCACAAAATCTTCATCCATAACATCATCTAAATATAATCGATATATTTTATTTATATATGTATACATGAAAAGTTAGATTTTGTCGATAATAGCCGACAAATTTATATCCTCATCTACTTAGATTAAAATTTTTTTTGTAAACGAAAACCTTCAATTTATTTAATCGAATACAGAAATTCGGAAAACACAACCTTACATAAAAGGGACTATATTTGGCCTCAGAGTCCTTTAGTCGTTAATAGGGTATATAAAAATAATTTCATATCAATTAAAATTTCTAGAAAATATTGAAAATTTCAAGCTAAGTGTTTTATCTTTCGTAGGCTTTATTGCGGATGACAGACCTTATAGAACATATATATATGCTTGTTGATCGGCATCAATAAGACGATGTTCATCTATTCGACCAATGTCCTTGCCTTTTTGCAAAGCTAGAAAAAATTGAAAAAAGCATTTCAGGTCGTCGGTCCTGCAGTATATAGATTTTTAGGCGGCTTATAAGATTCCGAGACGGTTGTCTGTCGTCTTGTGAAAAATTATAATATAATGTAATCCTGAAAATGGCCGCTCAATGGGGAATGTGTTACGGGTCATATACAAGAGCAGATGACGAAATTTTAATTGCGAGAGTTCAAAATTGAAATTCAGAGTGTCAAGAATGGCCTTAACATTTGATTCAAATCTTTTTCCTTGAAGCGTCAATTTGAAATTTATAAACAGTCGAACGTGCAATTCATGCAATTTCGCCACCGTAGCCATTTGCTTATTCCACTGTGAACAAATACGACATTCAACGTTCGGTTAGCTTTCTCGTGCTTCGATCGTAATTCACTTAAACGATTGTCAAGCAATAATTGGCGATCAATCAACGAATGCCAACTTATGTGGACACGTGCTATCATCTTCACATTCAGGTTCGAAACATTTTCGATAACCTAAGTAAAAGTTGCCAATGCAAATAAAAGAAAAAATCAGTCAATTGGCATGCCCTCGTTTGACAAAACACTTTGCAATTTTCATAGGTTTACTTAAAATATCGAATAAAAGTTTTCCACTTATTTTTACTGAAATCTATGTACTCCTGTAGAGGTAAGGATATGACATGGATATGAAAAATAAAAGAAATATGTTCTTTTGAGTAAATGTCGGAATATAAAGGAATAGAACTTACTTTGATGTGTTATTGTTGTGGCCAATAGTTCGGTATCATCAAATTCCAATTTTGGCTCAAAATCGTGTAAATCCGATAAACTTGGCTGCGGTTCATCTGAATTTTCTACTACTGGATTTATGGCCGGTCCTAGATGATGATGAACACGAAACTCATTATATCCATGATATTCTGTTTTAGATTTAGTTAGTAGATACGGTCTGTTTTTTTTTGTTTTTTTTTTTTGCTGTTTTTACTGTGCATACATTACATACTAATTTTTTATAATTAGCAGCAGTACTGCGGCATTTTATTTGCAGTTACAGTTAGTTTAACAAATTTATTAACGAATTTCGTTTGTGGAATTGGGTGGAATTTGTTAATAACAGTAGTAGTAGTAGTAGTAGTAGTAGTAATAGTAGTAATAGTAGTAGTAGTAGTAGTAGTAGTAGTAGTAGTAGTGGTAATAAATGTTAAAATATTTATTAAAAAAAAATGATTATTAAACAATTATTTATTGAATTATATATATATATGGTTTTTTTGTTCTTTTAGCATTAAGAGTTTTTGCTTTTTCTATTACATACATACATACATACATATGTACACAAATTAAAGGTTTAAAAATCAAAATCCATTGAAACGGAAATTTTGGCTTTGAAAAATTCATAAAAACAATTTCAAAAAATTAAAATTGTAAATTAATTAATTATTTATGATACAAATAATTATAGCATTTATATATGTAACAATGAAAGTCAAGGTCGTCGCCGTTGATACGAACCACACTTATGTCCAACAATTAAGAAAGCAATATTTGTTGTTGTAATGATTCATGGATTTTCCGTAAGTGTTTCTCATTCCCGTAGGTTAATATTTAGTAGGACGATTAATACTTTGTATCGGGTTCCAGAATGATATTTCAAAATATTAATTGAACATTGAAATATCGATTTCATATTTGATGCGTCAAGGTAAGAGTAGTCTTCCTCTTTTCTATTTATTAATAAAATCATACGTGAAGTATTCTAATTAATACCAGGAAGTATATATGGAATATATACAATATTTTGGCCTTTTCCATCTATGAATTCAAGTACCCTATTGCTTAGAACGGGAATACTAGGTGAAGAAATGGGGGGGAAATTTTCGGATCACTTAATGTAACTGCGCAAATAATTAGGTCGGCAAGCGACTCGTCAACTAAGTTGAATCGATCCTTTTTGCTGAAGGCTTGAGGATTAACCAAAAGGTTAAATGACACGAAATCGAGCGCCTAAACCAAAGCTGCGTCCAAACCTGTTGCAAATTATGATCTAGGTTTGATTTCTGTCGACTTTTCATAGCCAGTTAATTTCTATAAAATGAATTAAGAATAAAATCATAGAAAATCTAAGGTGAAAGACCAAAGCTTCTTGATGTAATCTTCTCGTACTAAAAACAAACCTTATATTTTTCTTGATGAAGGAATTTAATTCATATATGTAAACTAAAATATTCGCTTCTCATGAAGCAATTATAACGTTCCTGGAGATTGTTCTACCTTCTCCTATTCAGTGCAGGCACTATCCCGACAAATGGGCCTCTTTTTTCAAGCTAGACAATCGAGAAGGTTTTTATTCAATTTTTTTGTCCCAACCATTTGATAGTGTTTGCTTGACCATCTCATCTAAAATATTGTTGGTCACTTTACGCTAGCCCATGTCTAACTAGTCTAAAATGGATATTGCTTTGTCTTAATTTAGCCTAAATAGCTTACTACTTTCCTACTTTCCGCTCAATCATTTTATATGTTGTATTTGCCCTTCTCTACGGTTTGTATGAATTGCAACAAAAAGCCATTGAGTCTCTTCTATGCTCTCTTTTTGTTCTTACTATAGGCGATGCCATTGCAAATGTACAACGGTATGATATAGAGAATCTTACTTGGAATAGTCTTTTGAGACACATGTCTCTTTAGAATAATTTAAATTTTAAAGCATGGGCCCGTGCGCTTTGACGCAACACTAGAAGTATATAAATGAAAATTTTCTTATTTTTATTTTCATGAGTGACGTCTTCTATTCGTGTAATACGGTGAGGTTAGGAAAGAGGTGATGAAAGAGAAAGGGTTCGGACGGAAGTGGCCGCAGCCTACTGGATGTGGCTACTACTACTGGTAACTACTACGAAAGTGAAGGAAAGAAAGAAGGAAGATGGGGAATACTCTTTCCTCTTTGTTTCACTAAGCTAAGCGCTGTCTCATTAGAAAGCCTTCCCGTTTGTGCTAAGAATTAATTAACTGCAAAATAATTAATATTATTATGCCGAAAAATTGACACTTCACTCCGAAGCGAACCTTAAAGAAGACAATGCGGCTAATACCCGTAAATACTTAATTTAAAATAAAATATACAAAAAGAATGAACTGACCTGAATAGAAGATAAAGGAAGAAATTTGAAAATTCATGCATTTTGTTTCAATCTCCCGCATACATAATTATTTCGGAGACTTGTTGATGTAAAAACATTTTGTGACTTTTAGTATTAAATATTGAATCGATATATGTTTGTCAAATGCTTTTGCAAAGCCTTTTTAAGTTTCATTATCAAAATGAATCAAGCGGAAATCATACCATTATAAGTAATTTCTATAGATTGATATGGTCAATGAAAATGATATTAATATTTATTATGCATGCATTCAATCGCTGAGAAATCTTTAATTTAACAAAAGAAAAGGGCTACGCACAACATTTACACAGCCATAGTCAAATTATATATATAGAGATATACTTATTGATAAAATTTAAAAAAATAACTCCTTTGCAACTCTTCACTTACCTGGAAGACGTATAGTATTCTTGCTACGGTTATCCATTGCACAATAAAGGTGAAATTTAACAGGAGCAATGTATGACAGAAGAATTAAAAATGCTGTTTGGAAATACTATAAAAGAAAGAAATATTTATTTGACAAACTCGGATACGGATATTTTTTCTCTTTGTTATTTTTCTTTTTATTAATGTAATGAAATCTTTAAAAAAATTTTCAATTAATATTTATTAGGCGAAAAACTGACTCGAATACGACAGATGTAATAGAACCTGTGTCTAATTCTATAGTTTTTTGGTATTTCACAATTCTAATGAGATAAAAATATGAAAACGTAGCCAGTTAAATTTGACGTCCAATATGTGCCAAGTAATAATTTATACATGTTTCCCGAATTTTCAAAAATTGCAATGTCTTGCCTTCAACAGCCATAGATTTTTAGTTGTGGCTTAACAAAAATTATGGATAAGTACTTTGTCAAATTATAGTGAAATATTGTTCTCTTCGACTCTTATGAAATGATTTCAAAATGTATTTTAAAAAAAGTCGTTCGTTAGCAAACCTTTTTCAAACGTTTAAATATGATTCAACGGACAGAAAACAGAAGAAAACTTTAAAGGAAATGTTTTTGTATTGTGACTGTTGATGAGAGTTGAGTATATAACGATCAGTAAGGCAAGGCATTCAAATCTTTCTATAGCATTTAATTTGACTAGAAGAATAAAAAATCGAACATTCATTCCACAATATTCTATATTTGATGGAGTCAACCCAAATGCAATGTCTTATAATATATTTGACTGTAGGGTATTAAAGGCAAAATATGCATTGTAAGGCAAAAAGGCAATAAAGTGGCCTTCCAATGCTCAGCCAATATAGCACTAAACTTATCAAAGAAACACTTCATACTCGCGAAATCGTTAATATATGCTCTTTATGCTCGTAATTGTCATTTATATCAAAGATTTACAGAACAATCTGATCGGACAGCACTCTTTGGAGACATCAATTACTAGACTACTTTAAAAAGTGGGAATACACTTTTCTGAAATATCGGCATGATCTATGTACTCCGTTAAGCAAAAACAAAAAAAAAAAACAATAACAACAACAATGGAAATTAATTCAGACATTTAGTGGGAAAAATCTACAGAAACTCAATAATACTGATATGAAATGCAAATAAGCCCACAATCAGAAATAAAATTTTTTTATATATACATACATTTACATACATACTACATATGCACTAGAATTCTTTATGAAAATCAAAGATTTAAGGCTTTGGCCCATTAAAAAATAGCGCGGATAATGCACATTAAATTTGTTAACTTTATGCATGCATACATATCTAGACATGTATTTATATGGTAATATTTGTTTACTTAAATGTGCCTTTAGGTCAATTAGCGTATTGACGAGATGCAATCTAACAATTTTGTTTAAAAAGAAAAAAAGAACGCAAATTTGCTTCACTTTACAATCGTCTCCTAATTTAAGTACATGCATATATAGATTTATATTTATATATGCTCAGATAAACTGATAAAAGGGTATATAAGGTAAATATTATAATTGACTTGATGTTGTTTTTTTGTCTGAATTGTCTAGTTTTTGTTGTTATATTTATTAACATTGCATACATATAAATGAAACTTTTCGAGCACCCCTTTAACTAAAAATTCTGATTAGAATTTCTTGTCGTTATTAATCAATAAACTTATTATAGTCTCTAGCCAAAATGTTTATCCATAATAGTGACAATTTTGGTTTTTATAATTAAAAATATTCTTTCTTATTTTATTATTACGTTATGTGCTATTATAATATATATTTTCATATGTTTGTTATTGCGTAGACAATTAAATAGTTAGTTTGATGGGTTGATCAATTGTTGGTTGATAGCTCTGACATTATTTTTTTTCTTTTGTTTCGTTATAAAATTTATATTTTGCAAAATCACTTCAATACCTCTTTTTAATTCAATATTGCGTTTGCTATTTAGATTCACTATTGTGTCTTACAAAACATTGAAATTTTTTTTATTTATTAAATAAAGTTGAAGTTAATCGCAATCTTTTTCACACATATTGATGACCTTATCTCTCCCCGAAGCTTTATATCACTTGCACAGTTGGAAAAAATTGGTATTATTATTAGCCGTAAAGGAACTTTTATACACAGCTATGTAACTGATTATTGATGATTATTTACCGCTAAAATCTAAATTTTTGTCATAGAAATTATGATTTTTTTTCAAGTAGCTTCTCGTACAAACTTCTTAAATATTCAAAGCAATTAAACTCCCAAATTTGCAAAGCATTCTACTTGCACTTAATGCATTAACGGTAAAATGTTAGGTTTCCTTTAATAAAATTTGACAGAAAGAACTTTTTTTTTATTTATAGTACAGTATACAATTCACAAGCCCTTCAAGAGTCAATTTAAGTGCATTGTAGTGAGGAATAGTGTGCGCAATAGGAAGGAATAAGCATCAGTCAAAGTTTTTATTAATCAATTTTTTATCAGTCCAACATTTATTAGGATTGATGAATTAATTTACTTTAATCGGCAACGGCCAGACGAAAATAATTGTATATATTTCGAGTTGATTTCAAAAAAAGATATATTAATGTTAAATTAGTAGAAATATGTTCTCCTCTATATATATTCAGATTTTATGCCTGGTGGGGTATTCTTAAAATAGCGCCGTTTTTCGCTGAAATATAAATGTATATATATTTGATATTTGATTGATATTTTTAAAACTAACAGCAAAGTTATTAATAAGTCCCTCCAGGGAAATGAACAATTGTAATTAAAATTACAAACTCACAACTTGTAATGGGACAAAACGACATTATTTTTCTACTGTAAGTAATGTGGAAACTCTGTAAATGAATCGTAATAAGAAAAATTTCCCAAAATAAAATATTCAGGTAAAATGACAGTTCTATTTTTTACATCCAGAATCGAGCCGTGCTCTTTTTTTTTTAATGAAATTCAGTGCCAAGAATAATAAATGAAACGAGTAACGATAATTGTATGAATTAAAAGCTAGGGTTAAATGGTTACAAATATAATGAGATTTTAATACTTACATGAGAGAGAACATTTTGTAAAATTTATTAGTTTTGGTTGTGCGCTAAATTGAACTTTGATCATATTGAATGCCTGATATTTTGATCAAAACAGTCTGAAGAATTTCGAAAAATTAAGCAACAACGTCGAGTACGTATTTAACATTAAAATATGTCAAAAAGAAGACCTTTACGTACGAACTTAAATACTGGATTGAATAAGAATTTTCGTCCAGGCGGCCCTGATGTAACAAGAGGGGAAGCACGGGGCACAAGACCAACAGCACCACCCACCAGTATACGGGAAATTTTAGTCATGATGATTATTCATGTTTGCAAGAAGACAATATTTTTCGATATAAATCTAAAAGTTGCCCTATATCTTGGTAGCCTCTTTTTGGTTTCATTAATTGGAGACTTTATACCTTTCCCAAAAACTTATTTCGCCCGTTCGGATAACTTATTTAATGTTTACTTTGTAAAAGTCGGTTGGGGTTGGACTTTGTTGTTTACCGTGCCTTTTCTGACGATGACTTCGTATACTTTATGTTGCGGTGATTTAAAAAAATTATTACGCCATCATGCGCCACGTATAGCAATTGCTACATTCTTTTGGTTTTTTTGGACAAAACTTTTCAATATGATTGAAACAACATATGGCAGATGCACGATCAAGGGTAAGATTTGTTAATATTTGTCGTAAAGCATGCTAAATTAAATTTTTTCTTGTTTTCTATTATTTAGGTTTTAATTCGAAGTCGCAGTGCCTTAAAGCTGGTCACTTATGGAATGGCTTCGATATATCTGGACATGCTTTTATTTTAATCCATTCGAGTCTTGTTTTAATTGAGGAGGCGCGACCTATCATTAAATGGGAAAGTATTAAAGAACATTTACGAAATGAGTTACACGATCGTTCCATATCGGAGCAATCGCAACGAAGCACAAATCCTTTACGAAATCTTAGCGAAGACCAAGTAAAAAATTTACAATTTCTTTACGACCGTTTTACGCCAGTTATACGAACCTTATTTATCGGTATGAGTCATTTGCAATTGTTATGGGATATTATGTTAGTTGGCACAATGCTCTATTATCACCGCATGATAGAAAAGTTCCTGAGTGGTATTATAGCTATATTAACTTGGTATTTTTGCTATCGCTTCTGGTATCCTTCTTCAATATTACCAGAGCCAGCTGGTTGCGGTGTATTTTTGTATCAACGCGATAATAAAGATACGTTTCGAAGAACAAACAGCATGACCACGTTCTCTGCGGCAAATTGCGCTGCACGTGCTAACGTAACACCTACGACAAATGCAGTACCCACTTTTATGGGTATGCCTTTGTATACTAAATCCAAAGTACCCAGCCCGTCGAGCAGCACCCAACTGGTTAACCCGTCAAATGACACTTTGTGATAGCGATTTAAGAATAAAAGAAGCATGTTTATTAACTGAAAAAGTGATGAAGTTTACTTCTATGTTATGGATATTTAAATGGAATTTTATAGTCATGTACGTAAAGAGATTGCATCTACATTTATTATGTTACAGATAGTTGTTTATTTTTATTTATTTAAATTTTATTTGTCTTAAGTTTCCAAAGTTCTATTTTCGTTTAGTTTAAAGAGAATTTTGTTTATTGTGTTCTTTATTTATTTATTTTTCCTTTTGTTTGTTATAATTAAATGTTTTTGTATGTTAGTCTTTGTTTTATTTATGATATTGTAGTGTTGTAATGGTCAATTTAGCTTACTTATGAGCGAAAGCCATCATCATAGCCATGCCTAGGACACCGGCACCAGTACCAATTTTGTATTTGTTTGGAGTCATTTGCCAAATATCTTTTAAAAATTCAAAATTACTGGGCATTAGTTTTTGACAAGCGCTCCTTTTTTTGAAACGCAAAAAATAACTTTCAATATTTGGTAACTTGCCGTAAGACCAATAGTAGTTCTCAAAACCTAATTGATACAGACGTAACAATAAGAGGCCCAAAGCGATATCGGCCATCGTAAAATCATTGGATATCAGCCATTCCGTCTTCGAATGAGCCGTCATATCGCGCTCGAAAAATTCCAAAACACTACGTATTGCGTCCAAAATTTTCTCATACTCGCTGCGTGAATACACAAAACGCTTGCGTCGCTCTTGTATCTCCAATTTACGCATAAGTGGCGCGCGGTTTACGCCCACCTCAAGCAGGGATTGCTTTAAAAATTCCAAAACTTTCTCATTATTTCCTAAAATTATTATATAGTATTAATGAAGCAATCATTAAATGGCTAAAATATGACAATTTCTTGTCTTTGAAATACCTAAGCAACCCTTTCTTAATGGCCCTGTGAACGGCGGTTTCGGTACCAACTTTAAATCTACATCGTGTATAAAAGAGCCCAAACTTAGAGCACCAATAGGCAAAGGAGCCAATATATTGCAGAACATTTGCAATTTGTTAAATTCCAAAGAGTTGACTTTAAACGGTTTCAAAGAATTGTAAATGCCTATCGCGGGATATTTTGTTAATAGGTAAAATTCTTTAAAAAAATTTCTTAAAAAGTTTTTACCATCGCAAAATTTATTTTCAATATAATTAATAATGTGCTGGGAATCGGTAACAGCAAACGATTGATCCTTTAATACGGGCACATCAGCTTTCGGATTAAGATTTAAAAACCATTTTGAATATTGTTCACCGTTTAGTAAATCCATCACATAAGGCGTGAACTCAATATTCTTTTCATATAAAAGCAAAAGTATCTGCAAATATGGTAAAGCATATAACGATCGAAAATTGAGAAAACTTTAATAAACAAATTCCTACTTTAGTTGAAAGATCAAGCAATGTACCGGAAAAATCTCTTGTCTAAAATTTGAATCAGAGAAAAATGGGTACGTGGATATAAAACTGACGCGTTAACACAAAAACTAGAAGAAGAAGGAACTTTAGGAAAGGAAATACCGCTCAGTATATCACACTAGATCTCACTAGTTCTAAGGGCTAACGTTGCCTCAAATAAACTTAGTGCACGAGCTTTATAGTGATCTCTTTAGGCATTTTAGGCTTTTCCTAACTTCATCATACTCGCAGTGTATGCAAATATCAAACCCTTTCGCTTTACTTATCAATGAGGAGCAACCGACCTTCTCGCAAACTCTTTGGCAATTTCGTAGTTGTCGGTGATTAATTGAATTTGTCGATTCCGACTTTAACGATGGCATCATCTTTTCTTTTTTTTTATCAATAAAGGGCGATTGCTCTTATTTGCAAGGACTTGAGGAGTTTTTGGTGATCAATTGATTTTATCAATTTCGGATTCGAATAGACGTAGAGGTTGAGTGATTTTAACGGTATCATCATGTTTGAACTTGCTCTGCTTGCATTCATTGAACATTGAATAAGTTTACTGTCACGTTGTGATATCGATTGCGTCCGCCGGCTATTTTCGGTGCAAATTGAAAAAATAATATTTACTGTTAAAGAGACTATGAATTTAGGCTAAAGGCTTCTTTTCGTTTTTTTTGATATTCTTCAAGAAACTAGAGTCGACAATGGGAAAATTGTTGTTGTTACCTACTTATGCAAGAATACGCTATCAAATAAAAAAAAAACCATAAAACAATCACGTGACAAATATTTAAATAATTTTAAAATTTTTTTTTTTTCACTTAGCACACGCACATAAACACATTCATTCATAACGTAGAAGTACATACTTTCTGTGAATAAAAATTATACGGATGCATGTATAAAATTAGAACATCGTCTTTGAAAAATGGCTCCTTAAATTGCGGCACACCACTTGCAGGCTCATCCATAATCAAAGCGATTTTATTAATCTGAGGGCGAAAATAGTTGATTAATTTACGTAATGAGAAGCATATTTTTGAATATTTATATTTTATGAATTAAATTTTAGCTTTTTTTTTTTTAATTTATCTATCTATTATCATGTACTGTCTAATAAGAGCGGAGGATGTTTTCCATTCACCAGATCACTGAACATTGATTGCAATACTAATTTTTTGTATAACAAAGATTGATGCTAATCAACAGTGAGTCTGTTTCGAAATAGATTTACTTTGATTCTTGAGAATATACATGCGATTGTTATTGCTTTTGTGTGCCTATAATGTTTGTTTATATATAATCTTACCACCCAAATGCACAAAAGTATCTAGAAATAATCAAGAAACCGCACTTAATCTGTAACTCATTTACATTTACACGTTTTGTTTTGCTTTTATCCCTCTGCTCTTTCTACACGCTCATCATCAATTCACGTTGCTTAAAGATCAATCAAAAGCTAAATCGTTACTTAAGCGCAGCAACAAACAAACTCATATATTTGTAGCCAATATTGAACAAATGTAAAAATTATATTTGCCTGGGGTCGAATTTCGCACACCCACCGCTATTAAAATCTTTAGCGCCCCGCGCTTTTATTTATTGTTCTAAAAAAGTGAATCGTATTATTATTATTATTATCAATAAAATATTTACATGGGCAATCTTCAAGTGTTTCAAGTGGTGTCTGAGGGAAATATGACCGTGTAGCCTGTGACCCATAGATCGCTTCTTCTTAGTTCCAGTAGGTTATGTATTGTGTAGGAAAATTTCAAAAATTTCTTTGCAATGGCAATCCAATTTCTTCTGTACCCATTGCAATACCAGTTATTAATAGGGCTTCTTGATACACTACCGAAAGTTTCAGGATCTGTCATGATCCCTCGGGTTCTCCTGTTAGCTAGATACTCAGCCCTTTCGATACTCTTAGTATCCGAATGGTCAGCCATCCACATTAGGCGCACGTTATCGCGCTAGTCTAGGTCATTCAATTTTTGAAGGCCCTTCAGAACGAGCCTAATGGTTATCGTTTACCATTTCAGGGCCTTTAAGACGGATTCACTAGCGATTTGCAAGCAGATCAGCTCTCCCTTGCACTGTCTTCTTAAGCATTCAGACGCCCATGCAGAGATTGCATTGACTTCTAATTGGAATGTAGACGGAGTGTACTCCAGTGGTATGGCCTTTTGAAAGGCCGGGCCGCATACATTAAGCCCAGCGTTGCTATTGGCCACTTTTAAATCGTCGGCGTGCTACTTCCTTGTTTCCATCCTAGGTTCAAAAGCTCTCAGGTCACTCTGAACCATTGCGACGCTGTGGTATCTTGGCGTGCGTGAAGTTCTTCAGTACCTCTGGCGGTCCGGTGAGATTTCTTGGTTTTAGTTTGTCGATATTCGACAATCTGAGTGCGCTTAAGCAAGCCTATTTTTCTTTAGCAATAGGAAGAGGTCTTATGCCCAGCAACACTTCTAGTGCATTCAATGGGCAGTATCTTATCGCCGCAGTCATGCCTTTTGTTCACTAAAAGGTATGGTTAAGGAAAAATGAATTCACCACGTCGTGGTGTCCATCATATTTGTTTTGGAACAACCGCACTTTTAAGGAATGCTTAAAATAATTTCAAAAACTCTTTCTTGTTTACCTTATGATTAATAAGCATAAAACGTCAATGTTTTCCATTTTTGCACGTAAATATTAACGTTTTCGGTGAAGTAAATGTAGAAAATTTCCTTTCTTCTGAAATCTTTCATAATTCGTGAGTAATAAGCAAAACCCCCTACATTTTTGCTTAGAGAAACGAAGTTGTGTTGAGTTTACGCTTCGTGCTCTGTGCATGTGCTCTAACGAATTTGCCTCGCTTTCAATATCAACCCACATATGAAACTTCCAATGTTTCCGTCAAATTTGAAGCCGATATTATCATTTTTGCGTACAGCAAAATGCCAACAACAACTACGACACAGAGAGATAGACATGGCTTCACCAATTCAGAATTTTCCGTTGATCAAGAATATATATAGCCTTTATCGCGTCTCTGAACCCTTTGTGTTGGGCGTTGCAAATATTATAACAAAATCAGTATAACCCTATCTATCTGGTGATGGATAGAAAAAATAGAAATTCAATTAATGTTTTTAGGGGATTTTTTTTTCTTCACTTAATCTGCCCCTTACGGAATTTCGTTTTCAATAATTTGATTGTTAAAACCACAAATTGAAGACTCTCCCGCCTCTCTCCTTTCTAATTTCAAATATTTTTGAAAAATTAGCTGACGAACATGACGCGTTAGTAATTCACATTGACAGTTACGCTCGTATCGCTTTTGCTATTATAAAAAAATAGCAATAGCGCCATCATGGGGGGTATATTCATTTTGTCAAAACATTTGCAACGCCCAGAAAGAAGCATCATAGAGCCCACAAAGTATATTTATTTTTGACCAGCATCAAATTCTGAATTAAGCATGTCCGTCTATCCGTCTGCGCAATGTCTGCTGTAAACACTGCCCTGGCCGCCACAATTAAGCTATCGACTTCAAATTTAGCAGAAACATTAGAAATTCTTGTACACAGATTGATACTGAAAATGACTTAAATCGATCGAAGGACACGTCCATAGCACCATGTGAACTAAGAACAGCTCTATTTTTCAAAAGAAATAAAAAATTGCTTTTCTTTACACTTAATGATATCTCTTCATATATCGAAAGAGCATGCGGGAAAAAAGTATTTAATTGATCAGGATACAGTTATTGGTCCATGGTTACTATCTGTAACTAAATCACTAACGAGGTGCCAGTTCCTGAGGCAAATACAAAAAGAAAACAAGTGTAATTATTTATAGTGTAATTGCTATTGTTGCTGAAATGCTGGACACAAATGAAATTGTTTATGATGTATGATGCGGTTCAATCGATGTTTAGTTATTGGAATTGGTGAAATAGTTACCATTACTACTGTTGATATATGGGCAAAATTTAAGTATAGTTGCTGATAACGTAGACACCACTTTTTTGTTTATTGTTGTTGATTCTGCTTTGATTTGATTCGGTATCTTATTCACTGTCTGCAATAATGCTAATGGGCTTCTATCTGTCGCCACAAAAATGTTCGTTATTAAACAGCGAAAGGTGAGATTGTACGAATAACTGTTGTTAGCACTTTTATTTTAATTATATACGCAGATGTACTCGTAAATGTGCAAGAAAAGTTTTTTGAAATCGAAATCTACCGTTTCTACCGTTCCAAATCAACATGGTACTGTTTGTTACAAGAAAAAAATTTTAGCAAAATAATTGATATGAATAATGAAAATTTTCAGAGAATTTGCCAAATAACTTTATAGAGAAAAACAAGTACACACGCACATATATATATATATATACTTATATATAAGAACTTGAAATTTGTGTGTCCAATAAAATGCATTTTATATTTTGTTTTCTAGATATCCTCTGCCAGAATTTATGCATACTCCTTAGTCACATTTTCTTTGGGATATGAGCGGAAGTCTCAAAATAGCTTCCCAATCATTTACAGTTGTATCATTCTAGATGGCAGTTACGGTATTCCGCTGGTTTGCAATTGACTTTTTTGGAATTTGTATTCCCTTAGTCGCTTTTAATCCATCTAACACACTTTTTCGCAAGCGAAACTCACGTCCATTCAAAAGCGAGTGCCGACGAATCGATGTCTCCACGTTATCGGGCTCACTTATTTCTTCTTAATTCTTTTGACAAATTTTCTTCATCGCCCATTTAGTTAGGTTGATTGTATTGCTTTACTAAAATATTCGTGCTCAGAAATTTTGTTTTCCAAATTTGAACGCTATCAGATCTTTAATTTGTTTGTGAACTGAAGAAATTCTTTTCCTGTAAATATTTTCAAAATTGCGACTAAATATTTGACAAAAAGATTTTGATTACTTAGACAGGCCCACAACTCTGAATATGTCAAACGATTCCTTAGCTAAACATTCAGGCAGTTTATCTTACGTCGTAACCTACTGCTCTTTTTTAATGTTATTAAATACAATCAACCACTCCAACTATTTTCCTTATTTTTCTTTACTTGATCGACCAGGAATCCGCAAATTATCATCCCCAGAATTAGATGCAACTCAGCTTACGTATATTTTCACTTCTATTCTAATAATGCATTTCGGATAAAACTTCTTTCTTTTGCATTTCGTTACTAATGACTAGACAACCTGCCCACCAGCTGTAATTCCTAAGTTTTACATCCTAGTGTTTCTCTGATCTTCACTTCGCTAAGTTTGTAACTTGTTAGTACAGTTCAAAGCCAGTTTATCCTCTTGTGAACTACTCTAATGATTCTACTCATTTGATGCTGCTACCTTGGGGTATTCTTTGTAGTCATTGTCCTTTTAATTTTCTTTCTTTGGCCTTCTTTGGGGCTGAGGACCCAACTTGTAATTCGTATTTCGTAACTGCATTGTCTGTCTTGCAGTTTCTTATTCTAGAATTTGCAATTATAATTTAATTTTAATCATAATCCATATCCATATACTTTATATTGTATTTATTTTTACGCATACGGGTACTACCCTAAGCAGATGGCAATATATCTTCTTTTTTTTTAATAAAAATCTAAATGTCGATTTTAAAATTTGAAATATTAACCATATGATTTTCTTTTGTTTTCATACATCCTTTTCTCTCTCTCTCTCTCTCTCTCTCTCTTTCTGCGTTTCACCGCAATTTTGAAGGCCAATGCGAACGACGTTAAAATTTTACATGATACTCATAAAAAAATGTTGTTTTAGCAGTTTATGCATGATGCAATATGCAAATGTAGTATTGTGCTCAGCAGTTTAATACTTCTCGTTTGACGCTAAGTAGAACTTGTTCTACCTATTTAATTAAATTGGGTCCGGTGAAGAAAAATAATTAATGCCAGAAGGATGACCATAATTGTTATTTAAATAATGTTAATAGTCAAGCAGTGTTACGGCACTGCTCGACAGCTCGTACCAGGCTTCACACTATATCGGTTACAGTGTAAAAATGTTTCTGAAAACTAACTTTCATTCGTTTTTATCTGCGAATACGTAAAACTATTGGGAGATATTCGTTGCTATCGTTCACCTGTCAATGAAAAAGTAGAAAGAAGTAGCAAATTTTTGTGTATATTAATTTGGGGTTGTCGAAATCCGAAGAGTAACAGCTGATTCTCCTTTCTGATAAATAAACAACAAAAAAAACCAACTAATAGTGAAGTAGCGGACGAACATTTAGCTAATAAGTTGGAAAGACAACAAAAAATAAATTACTCTACTTACATATTTTATATAACTTTATATATATAGCTAATTTATATAAAATGGAAGAAATTGTATAAGAAGGAAATTTACATGATGATATAGATTCCTCTGGCGAATCATTGATTACTTAGGTTCCGGTGAATTGAAAATCTATAAATAACTGCGATCAAAGAGAGGATTTAATTTTTAATAACAATAACAATAATTACACGAAAGTCTTATGCGATCGTTTTCAGTTATCGTTTATCAGTTATCGGCTTGGCCGCGAATGAAAGCTAATTTTCGAAACCATGATTACCGCACCAATGTGCTTTGCTTTCTTTTTCTACGTGGTTTTCCTTTTGCGATTGCTCACTAATAACACATATCACGAGATCGTAATATCAGGTATTATGTACATTAAATTTGTCAATGAAACCCGTGGCTGTAAACAATCTGGCAATGAAATTTCTTCACACGACAATACAGCTTCAAAACAGTAAATAAGTACGCAAATGCTTTCACAAGATGGTAGCTATTAAAAATCAATACGTACCTCGAGTGAATCAGGTATGTTTACGCTTAATAACCCCCAATTCCAGTGGACTTAACAAATTATTTTACAGATTGATGTTATCGCCTTAAATAATGACATAACCCGTTTGATTAGAGATAATATCTTGGAAAATTTGCAGGCGGTTTTCGTGAGTGCTTGAGGCAATTATCTTAGTACGCAATTCTCATAAAGCCATTACAATTCCAGCCCAAATTGTTTGCTAAGATTCAACCGGAATTGGACCTTATTGTGCAAACAGTTATTTGGCTCGGTTCGATTGGAAAATGTTCTTCAACATTCGGTCAGCAACTTTTAGTTTTGTCTTACGATCCTGAACGTTTGACTTCCTCTAAACTGGCTTTACACTATTGTTTGACCATTTTACCCACTTATATAAAAAGCATTGAAGAACGACGATTGGGCGCCAATTTTGATTGGTTGCGTAATGTAATTGAGTGGGGAGAAAGCACTGTTTTGACTTTATCGATAATTAATTTTTTCCGTTTTCTGAAAACTGGACGAAAACCCACTCTAGCTGACTTCTTATTGGGCTTGGACTATGTCAGCTTAAGACACAACCAACGCAGAGAAATCGGATATAAATATTTAACTCGTGAACTACTATGGGGTGGCTTCATGGTGATTTGTTCCTGTGAATAATTTGAATTTATTTTTAAACTATTTCATATTCCAGGAAATTTTGGGATTGTTATTGCCTCTCATAAATTTTCGTAAGTTACAACGTCAGATGAATATTCTATTTAAGAATCGACAGAAAACTGATTCTATTGAATCAAACACCGTAACAGATATAAAGCCTAAGGTTTTATCTACAACAACTTGCGCTTATTGCGGTGAACGACCTACTTTACCTCATTATATGGGTTGTGAGCATGTCTATTGTTATTATTGTTTAGCAGCCAACATATGCACTGATTCAAAATTCTGTTGTGTTAAATGTGACAAGAATGGATCATGTGATGGTTTCAAGATGATATGATAGGCAATTTAAAATATCGCTTTCTATTATGAAATATAAGGTGGCAACTGTGATCTTCTGTCTTTCCTTCCCCTCCGTTCTTTGCTGATCGGCAAAAGGCAATTGGTTTTTGTGTTGTAAAGTGATATGAACAAGTTTTGCAAGTAAAATAAATATAACTAAGTGAAGTAAGTGGAAGACATATTAATGTAAATAAATAATCTATTTTAAGAAATAATATTTGCTTAGATTGAAGATTAATAAAAGGTAATATTGGGAGGTTTTATGGCTTTGCGCGAAAAAGGCGCGAACGGAATGAAACGCTTGTTGCATTTTTTGTATACTTGCAATTCGCTCTGTCAATGGAAAATGTGAAAAAAACGTTCAATTTTCAATATAAAACATTTTTCTGCTCTCTTTTCTTATGCTTTATGCTTTGTTTAAATATATAGAAATACGCTTTTTAAGAAATAGAACAAATTTTAGAATCAAGCTCAATTTTTTATTAAGAAAATTAATATTCGTAGGGGCGTGCTGCTAAATATCAAGATGGACTATTTTGTGCTTTTGTCCATTGATCAGAATCTTAGGTGAATGATTAGACATATTTATGTACCGATCTGAATACACACTTCAATTCTTCGAAATTGAATGTATAATCTTGTTCGTAAATAGACAATTTTGGAAGGAGATCATTTTTCAAAATTTGTTAAATTAAACCAAATTTTGTATAGTCGTGTAAGTAATAAACTATCTTGAAAAGTAGATTCATAAAATATCTGTAAATGAAAAAAGATTTTAACATGAGCTTGCTTTAAAAGTGTTTGCGTCGAGTATGAACGCATAGATATTGCAAAATATATAAGCTTACGAGCCGAAACTGTTATTTTACTTTATGGACGTGATGCTTAGTTTTTCCTTTCATTCATTGCTTTTGTAAATGTTGTCAAAAACGCGATTTGGGAAGATTTGCTGTCATATATGGTTTTTTAATAAGTAAAAAATACAGCCAAGTTTAAACGTTTGTATCACCTCAGCTGATTGCTTCATTAATGAAACATATATCGTACGGTAAATAAAAAAAAACATGAACGCAGTAAAAGATACGACGAAATAAATTGCTTTCGTAAATATTAAAATAAATAATTTAAATTAACAATCCAAAAGTAGAATTGTGTGCAAAGATTTTGCTAAAAGTAAGTGGAATACAGAAAATTGAAAAAAAGATTCAAATTTTAAAAAGTGCATTGATAACAATTGCGTTTTATGTTTTGTTATCAAGGAGGGGTCAAAACAAAGAACAATATAATCAGAATAAATATTCTACGAGAAGAGCTGTAACCTTGGTTAGTTAGTAAAAAAAAAAAAACAAAAAAAAGAACTTTCAAATCACTGCCAGTGTCTGCCAACTTATAAAAAGGTAGATAGATATTGCAGATAATAAAGAATTGTGAATATTCATCACATGTTTGCCATTATAGATTATACAACATGCTTGATCTGGAAATAGTGCCCGAGATATCACTTGGTTGCGATGTTTGGGAATTTGTATTGGGTATGCATTTTTCTCAAGCAATCGCCATCATACAATCGCAGGTCGGCATCATTAAGGGTGTTCAAGTCCTTTATTCCGATACAAATCCATTAGGAGTGGATATTATTATTAACCTGCCACAAGATGGTTTACGTTTGATATTTGATCCAGTGGTACAACGCTTAAAGATCATTGAAGTTTTCAACATGAAGTTGGTGAAACTAAAGTATGGCGGAGTATATTTCAATTCCCCTGAAGTACTGCCTTCAATAGAGCAAATTGAGCATTCTTTTGGTGCTACCCATCCAGGAGTGTATGATGCTGCTAAGCAACTTTTTGCTTTGCATTTTCGAGGTTTGAGTTTCTACTTTCCTGTAGACAGTAAATTACACGCCAGTTATGCCCATGGTTTGGGATCTTTGGTATTTCTAAGCGGTGCATCGCCTGTTGTTTCTAAAATGTCACTCTACGCGGGCAGCAACGTGGCAGAAAATAAAACGCCTCCGTTGCCTCTGTCGTGCTATCATCGGCAATTGTATTTAGATTCAGCAACAGTTTTACGTTCCGTTCTTGGGTGCACTAAAGGGCTTAAACTAAAATTGTTTACTGAAGGCTCAGGCCGCTCTTTGGAACCTCGAAAACAATGTTTCACAAAAGAAATCTTGTTTGGAGATAGTTGTCAAGATGTTACTACCCAATTAGGAGCCCCAAATCGTATTTTTTTTAAAAGCGAAGACAAAATGAAGATACATTCGTCTAGCGTTAACCGTCAAGCTCAAAGTAAACGTAGTGACATTTTTTTCAACTATTTCACATTGGGTATCGACGTACTCTTCGACGCCCGTACTCAGACATGTAAAAAATTCATATTGCATACCAACTATCCCGGTCATTTTAATTTCAACATGTACCATAGATGCGAGTTTCAGTTCCAGTTACAGCCTGAACGTTCACTTGATGGTGGCTCAAGGGCTTCCTATGGTGATTCTCCCGATAGTCCTATAACAATTAATGCATATTCGAAATGGAATGAAATAAGTGCTGCCATGGTTCCTTCAGAGAGACCAGTAGTTCTACATCGAGCCAGTTCTACTAACACAGCCAATCCATTTGGTTCGACGTTTTGCTACGGTTATCAGGATATAATATTTGAAGTAATGCCAAACAATCATATAGCCTCGGTAACATTGTATGGCATGACTCCGGCCAAACCCTCCGATGATATCTGGCAGCATCACAAAATGCAGGATATACGTCTCACCGTAGCGTGAGATCGCTTCACGGAGAATGCTATTAACATGTTTCTTCAAACAAATATTGAGGATTTTTTTAATTAAATAAGTGCACAAACGACGCCTATATTAAAAGACGCGACAGCATTAACATACATAACCATTTCTCTGACCTTGACTATCTAAATAAATATAAAGTGTTTGCATCAACGTTAACGTGCAGGCAAAGCATGTTGAGAAAAATCTCAAACTATTTTAGTTATATTTGGTGGTATTGAATTTCGAATGAAAGGGTTCCTCCAGAAGTAATATATTTACTTTTTTTAGTTTACTTTAAGAATCCATTCAACTTTATTAACTTCTTATAAGTTAAAATTTCTTTACCTTTAAAATAAAGAATTTATTAAGAACAGCATTAATATGTGTTTGAATTTTTTATTAATTTTATGTAAAAAAAAAAAAAATGTCGCAATTGTTTCTATAATAAAATTTGGAAATCTTTATTTAAAGTCCAGAATGGAAAAGGATCATACAGACAATGATCAGAAGGAGATGATGCGTGAGAAAAAAGATGAAATTTTATATGATTCCACATTGTTACCTTTCATGTTACCAGTTTACTACAAACGTATATTTCCACATAAACCATTCTATCGTTGGCTTTCGTACAGTCTATGTGAGTTGGTCGAGAGTGACGGGGCGAGAACTCTTTACTTATAAATATTTATTTATTTATTTTTTGTTTTAGCTGAAGAGGGCATATTTACCAATCGGGAAATCTCCTTCACTTTACACGATGACATTTATATACGTTTCTTGTGCTTTGAAACGCAAATTGAACTCGAGAAGGAAATTTGTTCCAAGAACCCTTACAAAATTGATATTGGTGCTGTAATGAGCACCAGACCAAAAAATAATCGAATAACTGCTGCTGCTATGACACCGGTTCAAAGAGAACTGGTCTTTGATATTGATATGACAGACTACGATGACGTACGTACTTGTTGTGGCGGCACGAATGTGTGTCAGAAATGCTGGAAATTTATGGTGATTGCTTGTCGTATTTTGGATGTGGGATTACGTGAGGACTTTAATTATGAGCATATTTTGTGGGTATTTTCTGGACGCCGCGGCATTCATTGTTGGGTGTGTGATTATCAAGCACGCCATCTGGATACCGTGGCGCGAAGTGCGGTTGCTGAATACTTTCAGCTAGTTTCCCACATTATGACCGACGGCGTAATGGTTCCCCGTGCTATTATAGGCGAAAAAATGACTCGTAGCGTCAAAAGAGCTTTTAAGATTATAGAACCTCTATTTGAAGAAATCATACTCAACGATCAAGATATTTTTCTTGGACGTAAGGGTATAACTAAGTTGTGCCTCTTCATAAGCGATGAAAATGCCCGAAAAGAAAGTGAACAGTTTTTGTTGAACAATTTGAAAGAGGGACATCATTCCGTCGATGTGTGGGAGAATTTTAAGCGTTATGCAAAATCGATGCGCTGCAATTCGAGCAGTAGTGTGTGGTCGCGGCGTCTTAAAAATATCGTTGAGGAAATCCAATTTGCCTGTTTGTATCCGAGACTAGATATAAATGTAACGAAAGGCTTTAACCATCTCCTAAAGTCTCCTTTTTGTATTCATCCGTCAAGTGGAAAAGTATCAATACCCTTCAATCCGAGTGCTGTGGCTAAATTGAACCCTTCCACAGTACCAACGATAACGCAACTTCTTCGTGAGATCAATGTTTTTGATGAGAGGTCCAAACCATACGACGAGCAAGATGAAAAAGATCATATCAAAGATTATAAAAAAACCGGTATGTTTAAGGGAGTTCTCGTATTTGAAGAGTTTTTGCGAAAATTGGAAAGTAGTTTAAGAGCTAAATTTATTGAAGAGAATGAACGCAAATTGGAATTTTAAATAATCTTTTCCTTTTTAAGTCCTCAAGTCCTTATTTTGTGCTTTTGATTTTATTCCCTTAATACAGTTTCCAAAATAAAAAGTTCGTCTTTTTAATATTTTACATTTATAAGATGCATTTTAATTTTTTCAAAGTCCACTACACAAATAAAATTATTACTTGCAGTTATAGTATGTATATCCAAATTAAACTATAATTTTATTTATGGCGCTTGAATTACTGAAAAAAGCTGAAAGGTGCGAAAATGAATGCTTATAGTCTTCCACTATCCATTTCGTTCAAACACTCACTGGTTTGGTCAATTTCCATTAATGTGCATCAGCGTATATTGCAAGTATAGGGGATAAGTCTTCTAAATATTTAATGTTGTCTTATCACGCAGAAATTGTCTATAGAGAACACTTTCGACCTTCAATTGATGATGAGAAGGAAATAAGAAAATGTAGCTGATGTACACAATTTTCTTTGTCATCAAAGACCCTTTGGCACTTTTCAACAAAGGTTGTCTAGGTATTTCGAGAAAAGAAAAGTTAAAAAAAAAGAAAAATTTGTTCTAGAATTTATACAAGTCAACACTTGAAACAATACGACATTTAGCAAACGGCAGTTGAAAAATTTTTTCTGACGTGATTTTCTGTGTTAGTGAAAAAAAAAAACGTGAAGTTAAAAAAACTTAAAAACTTTTGCGAAGATAAACACGTAACAACATTATAGTCGGGCAAGGCCGACCCTTAAATACCCTACACCACATTGTCGCACGCAATTCTTATTTTTATTCTAGAGTACCAAAATGATATCTTATGTCTACATAAAGGCATACTTTTCAAGTGCTTCAAGTATTTACGGGGAAGCGGGCCCAAAACACAACCTAACGTAGTACAAGCTCAATCCTTACATAGGGCAGGACTTAAAAATAGTCGTAGATAGTCCAAATTTTGTGGAGTTGTTTTTTGTATGAAATTATTATAATATTATGGGTCAATTTTCATCACCACATATTAAAACTTAGACTTCTCTGCTCTATAAAGGTTCAATTTTGGTGAAAATCCTTATTAGGGTAGGATCCAAAAAATAGACCGAGATGGTCCAAATTTGGTGCAGTTAATTTTTTTATGTTAAATTACTATTATGATATAATTTTCATCACGAACCATTGAAAATTGTACCTGTTTTCAGCTTCCATTATATGAGAGGGAATTCAAAAATTGCACTAGCCGGTCCAAAGTTTCTATTCCAATTTAAAATGCCGAAACACTATTGTTTAGCCACTTTTGGGGAGAAATTTTTGAAATCACAATTTTTTTCCATATAACAAATTTTCAGAATAGGGCGTTATATGGTGGGAGATCCGAACCATTTTTAATAGCGTTCGTCCTTGGGCGAAAACACGTTACTGTACCAAGCTGTACTGTGGCGAACTGTAGCTTGAACACAAATTTACATGGGCATACACCAGACGGACAGACAGGCTTAAATCAATTCAGATAATGATTCTGAACCGATTGATATAATAAAAGGTGGGTCCATCTTAAGCCCTTCTGCGTGTTACATATGGCCGCACTAAATTAATATACCTTGTATCACAAGTGGTATAGGGTATAAAAACATCAATTCATATAAATCTTTAGTGAATTCATTTTCGAATGAAAAATTATTCTTTTGTTTGCAATTTTGTAAACTCCTTTTTAAAAATATATATATATATATATATATATAGTAAGCTTATGATTCAATAGTGCTCAGTAGCCATTCCAAATCATGCAATTAATTTATATGACTGTATTTTGCAATGTAATTTCTTCGTTTTCGTTGAAACTTGTGAAAATGCTGAAGGCATGCGTATGAACATCAATTCGGATCTTTTCTTTTATAATTATCTCAAATGTTTCAATATTAATAGTTTAAAAGAACTAAAAAAATGGTTAGCAAGAGTAGAACCAAATTACTGTTCAGCTCTGCTCTCAATGTTAACAACTTTATTAAAAACAACGATTTTAAAAAGAAAAACATAAAAGTGTGTAAATCAGCTGGGATTCCCTTTTTATGATCTCGTTTTTACAATGCAAAATTCGGCGTAACTTATCATTTTTGGGTTTTCACTTGAACTTGAATAATATTGGTTTCTGCATCTTAAGCGAAGTTTTTCTGAAAGATGACAATTTTTTTGAAGTTAAAGTTTCCAATTATACTTCAGCCACCAAATGCGGCGATGAGGACTATGGTGGTGTTAAAATACTAGTTAAGAAAGACGTCAATTTCAGACATATTACCTACAATTCTGCTGTTGACATACCATCATCAAAACCATGAATCTTAAACCGAATCTTTTTTTTAGCGGGAGATTTCAATACTAGACATTGTTTATATGGCGATCAGCTCTTAAGCAACAAAGCCAAGATCCTTGTAAATGCTATCAATGACGTTTCAATCAAAGCAGTTTTAATGTTTTAAATAATAGTAATGATCTCTTTCACTGTAATCGGACTGGCCGCACAGCGAGCAATGTCTTGAATCTAATCTTTTCTAATTCAGCTACACTAGCATTCAACTGAAATACGACTAATGTCTCTATTGGCAAAAGTGAACACTCTCACATTTTATATTACAGTTGCAGCAATTGCGTTAAAAAAATAGAAAATTTCATTTCACGTAACTTCCTTTCCATTCTGCGATCAAGTTTGCTAGAACCAACTTTTCTGATATTGAGTCCTTCTCACCTAAACCTTGCTGGAAGTCTTTCCTGTCAACACTCTTTCGCAAATACCAAGCTGCAAGAAAACAAATTAGTAAATATGCCAATCCAGCGAACTTCATTGAATATATGAAAACACTGAAGGAATGGAGGTCTGCAGTTAGAAAGGCAAAAAGGTACTACATTTTTTATCCAAGCGCGTGTGTACAGACAAAGATGAAGTATACGGTGGTATTCCACGAGGCAGTTGCTTAAGACCCATACTCTTCAATCTACCTACAGCTATTTTGCATGATCTTCAAGATGACAAAATTCATACTTTTTAATATGCAGATGATTTCTTAATTGTATCATGCGCCGATCTTAATTTATTTTTTAACCCCAACAAAACAAACATTATTTATTTTGCCAAGGGTTCTAAACGTGAATTCAGGCTCTTTATCAAAGGAACTAAAGTTAATCAGGTGAAATCTCTTCAATTTCTTGGTAGAATTTTAAATGATAGCCTAAGTCTTCGTGGGCATTGTGCAAAAGCCTTCAAAGACTGTCAATCTGGATGCAATATCATCAACCTGATGATTAACAATTAGTCAGGCTTGCCTCCCAAAAAAGCTTTGCCTGTGTTCAAAGCTTTAGTCACATTCACATTCTACAACTTGTAATTTTCTAAAATATATTGAAAAACGTACACAAACATTGGAGAATAGAATGTTAAAACGTTGTATTGGACTAACCCCAACTCCTCAACATATTCTCAATGTCATTTCTGGTGAATGGCTCCTTTCCGAAAGAGCCCTTCTTTGTACTGCTGACAAGTTAATTACCGTCAAGATAATGAATCCTTTCCAGCTTTTTTTAATGAAAAGGCTGACTTTCAGGCAAAAAGGGCTCAATTAGATGGGACAATTTCGTCCATCAAATAATCTTCTAATCAAGCAATACCGGCAATTCGTAACCACATCTTTCAACAACTAAATGATGAATTTAAAGAGATTGCGCGTGTTAAATGCAATTGCCTCTTCTATAAAATAAATCCCACATTTCAATTTAAATCCTTATCAGAGGCTTTCCTTAATTCCTGAGAAATCAAAATTCTTTATAGACTAATGAGTGGTCAGTTACTTATGACAAAGTATATTTAAAAATGATTCTTGCTATACCATATGATATTTGTGAAGTTTGTAATATTAGCGAGTTTGCTGAGGATCTAATTTTTAGATGTCACAGGCTTGATGATATTAGGAGTTCTTTTGGTTTGTTCAAGTTATATGGTGGTCTGCTCGATCTCTTCGCAGCAACAAAATGTACGTCATTTCGGGGAACTAATTTGCTTTACTAGAGAAGCGAATTTATCTTTTTAATGCATGATATTATTTTTTTTTTTGTGTTTTATGTTCAATCGTATTTTATCTCTATCTTTTTGTTTCAGCCAAAGTTTGCAACACTTTCTTTACATCACTTTCAACAACTCAACAATTAAACTTAACATATCGGCCTTAGCTACCACGGCCGCATTTTTTTGTTGTGTTTTATATACATTTCTTGCTAATAATTACTACTGTTTATTATCTGGACAAATTTATTGGCTCGGTCCATCTTAACACAACATCCAAACAAAAAAGACCCTTCGGCAATTAGCAATTACTTTTAAGTAAAAAGTGCAAAAATATTTAAAAAATAGAATGAACGCAAATTTTAGTAATTTAATTGTTGGCTGGCTTAAACGATACAAGCTTGTTCGTTGATAGAATAATTGGAGAATTAATTCTCAGAAAAAAAGCATATGTTACTGCTTATATATCGACTTAATTATGGACTGGTCTGAGACTATGTTTTCTGGCTACTTTGGAAATAATCAGATTTGTAAAAATTGAAATAGAAAGCTCAAAAGCAGCATGGGTGTATCTGCTCAGGTGATTTATGTAGATTAAACTTTGAGAATAGACCAGCCAGCGCAACAGCAGTTGAAATATTGAAAAATTCAAAAAGTTATTAACGAATTAATAACGCGCTCTATAATGACTTTCGGATCCAGCCAAAAGTGCTTATGAAAATATTATGTAGAATAATGCAAATTGGGGCTTCATCTTACATTGGAGATATTATTTTTTTTTATTTGCATTTAGTTACGCATTCACAATTATTTTGGTAACCTTTAAATTGAATGTTTCTAAAATTATACAAAGTTCACAAATTTTGTTAAATTCTATACTGATATTGATGAAGGTTACTTTTGAAATTTAACATTATTTATATTGCATTGCCGTAAGTTTGAATGTTCGCTGCGACATGTTCTTTGTTTCTACTGCTATGCACGGTACAAAATTAATGTAAAGTGGCAGCTCTGTCAACTTTCCGTCAGCGAATAAGAATTTCCTTTAAGTAGGAAAAAAATTTGCAACACAATAAAAACGCGAGATTTTTGTTTTGGCTTTTTTTTAAAAAAAAAAGATCGGGTAGAAAATTTTAAATAAAAAAATGTGTTGTATGGCGTTTTAAATAGAAATTGGAAAAATCTCTTCAAATTGTTGATCAAATAAACGATGAAGAATTTTAATAATAAAACATTTTGGATGTAAAAGGGAAAAAGGATCTAATCATACCGTCGTAGTCATTGAAGTAAAAAAGGAAAAAAAAATTTGTACCAAATTTTCAATCGATTTAGTAAGAATGAACAATTGATCTGAATGCCTACACAACTTTCAAATTATATGCGACAATTTTCGATTTGCGTATTTGTGTATTCCTCATAACACTTCACTGTTTTTGTTGTTGTTTAAAATTATAATATGGATGACAACTTAAGTACGAAATCATCAGAATCATCAATAACCACAAGTGGAGAATATGAAATCGTTACCGACAGTAATGTGACCACACCTCTTGACGTACAGCCATCATTAAATATTGCTAATAATCGTAATATATCAGATTTGCAACATGCAATGACTGATGCCTTAAAAGATCTGGAATCAGATAAATCGTGTGACGGTAAGTGATACAACAGCAATACCCTGACAGATTGGATGAACTATAATTATGCATTAATTTAAAAAAAAACTGAATTCGTTGCTTTGATTAGGTAGCTTAAGCAGCTCGAATTGTACTATTTACATACTTAATTATTTTCTTAGTTAGCAATCATTTTGTTTTGTTGACTTGGTTGGTTTATCGACCAATGTATTTATTATTTAGCCTAAAAAACATTGACCTGTTTAGCAATAAACAGCTGAGCACACTTATGCATATATCCAATTGGTTTCTATAGTAATATCGTTATCAAATAACGCCCCTTAAAGTCTCTTCTATGCGTTTTCTTTATGTATTTAGTTTTTAATTAATGGAATATATTTTTTTGCTCACGTTTGCATTTATAGTTATCGCAAATCGTAACGTAACGTTAAAACAAAAATCCTTAACTTTACCTTTAATTGGAACTTCAAGTCCAATCTTAGTTGTGCCAGATAAAACTAACGAACTCCATACTGATTTGATTGCAAGTAATATGAAAACAAAGACTTCTTTATCTTATCGCGGGGCAAAGAGTACACCAACACCGAAGAGCGACGATTCCACCTCTGAAATGAATCGTGTGGGCCAGTCAGTATTTTATGATTGCATGGACTCGGCCACAGCAGCTATACGAGTAGCGACTGTTGACCGAGCTGCTGGTGACAGTCAAGAGATTAAGGAAAAGCAGGACATTATGAAACCGGAAAAAAACGATACCGATGAAGAGAGTAAGTGTTTGTTTATTTCGTTTTGTTTTCTTGATTCAAATAGAGTCTTTTACGACGTACACGTACGTGCGTTTTTATCGACAGTTTCAGAAATTGATCAAGGTTGCACAATTTTCTCCGGTGTTACTTATTTAGGAAGATCTAACATTAACGCGCCTAAATCAGAAGGTGAAGTATACCGAATAATGAGCGAATTAAACAGTGGGTCTTGTTCGGAAGGTGTAAAAATCTCTATTAGTATACCGAACTGCTCCGACGGCTTAGTGGTGTAAGTTCATAATTCTTATTCATTTTTTTTTTTGTCAAGTATATTTACAATGGTGAAACCTTTATTTAATATATAGTTTACATGACGCTGAAACTAATAGCATTATAGCCAGGTACGAAATTCAAAGTATTATTTTATATTTTCGCGGTCCTATTGAAACTGTTGAACATGGTTGTTTTGCCTTCACTTGGCTACACGGTGAATCCTTGTTTCTATGCTATGTATTTCGTTGCCATATTCCCGAAGCCGTCGATCAAGTTAGCGGTAAGTGTTATGCTTGCGTTATATATATTGCTGTGTTGGATATAACTGAGAAATTATTCTTTATGGTGTTAGCTTGTTTTCAAAAGGCCTTTAACGCTTATCCTCCCAGCATGACTTGCAGTTTAACTTCGGCCGTAGATAGTAATATGATCAATTCAGTTACGTCAGATGTTAGTGGCAACCTTTTGAGCACGGCTGGCTATGAATTTATTGTTTCGTTAGAGATACGGGAGAAAATGGCGAAGAATTCCTTTTCTCCGGTGCCACGTGATCGTAATTGCTTCAAGCTACGTGCCAATACTGATAAGGAGGTGTACATTACCGTTAAGCAGACTCCGTCTACTGTTTTACAACCTCTCTTCATAGATCGTTGTTTTGGTGTTTTGTTAAGTCCTGGGAAATTGGTGCGTCAAGCAGATATGCGTCTAATTGATATGATAAGCATGGGTTATTTGCAACAGCAAGCATCGTCAGTGGGTAGTGGTGATATACCAATACCGGTTAATACGTCAATTCCACTAAATCCTTATTTCATACGCGCTGAATGGAAGGCTGGCGAAAAAGCTTTCGAACAGTTAAACGTAGAAACGTCGAAAACGTTCCTAACCGTGGCTGTAGACATCGTAATGCGAGGAATACAAGAGCCCGTACGATTCGTTATAGAAACGCCAGTCACTATACAATCAGCCGGAGAATTGCGCATTAGGGACCATTTTATACCGAAACGTCCCATGACGTTGGGCTTCTATTTGCATTTGAAACGCACTACTGATGACTTTAGTTGGAAAGTTAATTCTATAGACCCTTCCGAAGAAATCATCGAACCACCGCAACAGTCGGGTTCTTCTTCTTCGTCGTACTTGTTAAAAATCGGTATGAACAACCTGTCGCGCATTGTACGCTCTTCATCAATTGCTTCGATAGAGGATGAGTGCCCGAGTGATAACGATGAGTTATCGGATGGCGACGAACCATTGCTTAGCGGTACAGGCGAGGTGTCTAAAGATTGCTCGCAGGATACGCTTGATGAATGGGATCCGATACTCAAGGAATGGGATGGTGAAAAAAGGCCCAAAAATCTGGCTACTTTAGTGCGATTGGGTGTGCCAGAAGCATTACGTGAAAAAATCTGGCAAAAATTAGCAAGTATCGAGTCTAAAACCGAAATGAATGATATGTACAAGATATTAATAACCAAAGTAATGTTTGTCGCCTGCGATAAATAGAATATTTTTTAAAATATAAAACTTTGCTCTCTTTCAATAGGAAACAAAGTGTGAAACTGTTATACAACGTGACATACATCGAACATTTCCAGCTCATAAATGCTTTAAGGAAAGTGGTGGTTCAGGTTGGTACGCATGCTAAGAGATCAAGAAACGTGTAATAATATGAAGTTACAATCACTTTTAGGTCAAGACTCTCTTTTCAAGGTCTCAAAGGCCTACGCGGTTTACGATAAAGAAGTAGGATATTGTCAGGGTTTAAGTTTCATAGCCGCCAGCTTGCTGCTGCACGTAAGTCAATGTTAATTCTTTATGTTTGTTATGTTCTTAACGAACGCTTTTTTCTTTATAGATGCCAGAGGAAGATGCTTTTTGCGTTTTGGTCTCATTGATGTATGATTATGGGTTACGTGATCTCTATAAACAGGGATTTGAAGTTCTCTATTTGCGCCTCTACCAGCTAGAACGTCTGATTAAAGATCACTTGCCTAAATTACATGAACATTTTGTGGCCTGCGACATTGAAACACACATGTATGCCTCGCAATGGTTTCTTACCTTATTCACTGCTCGTTTCCCCTTGTGTTTCGTGTTCCATGTATTGGACGTGTTTCTTTTAGACGGGCTGCCACTGTTATTCCAAGTGGCCATTACATTATTGTCAATTTGCGAAAATGATTTAAGACAACTCGATTTTGAAGGCATTCTAAAGTATTTCCGTGTCACTTTGCCCAAAAAATGTCGTAGTTCTAGCCAGGCTAGGCGTATTATGAAAATGGCCTGTGAACGTAAAATTAAAAAGCTTAGACATTTCGAGGACGAGTTTATGCTAAAGAAGCAAGATAAAGAGCGCATGGAGAAGGAAACACAGATCTACGAGAATCGTTTTGGTGAAGAACGTCGTAAACTTCAAAGTGAAATTGCTGATATGCAACAAAAACTGGCAGAGGCCAATGAACGTGCCATTGAAAAGGAGCGAAAACATACAGGCATTATACAGGACTATAAGCAAATTATTCAACGCTTGGAGCAGGATATAACAACATTAAATGAAAGTTTGGTCAACTTTCGAGTAAGTCAAGGTTTATTAATAGTGAGAAATGTAAATTTCTTTTTTATGATTATAGAACGTTGTGTCGAAGTGTAATATTTGCTCAAAGCATTATGATTCACAACATGTTAAATCCGAAGCCGCATCTTCGAAATCAATTGATAACTGTTTGTCACTTACGGCCATCAAGCATTACAATGATGCTCCATTAGGTCCTTTGGATCCTTTGCATACGGCATTGCAACGTATACGAGAATTGGAATTGGAGTTGGCTCGAGCGAAGCTAGCTCAAGTTGAAGCGGAATGCAAAAATCAGGATCTCAATCATCAATTGAGCACGACCATTACAGAAATGCACACGAATCGAAATAGCTGGCAACCGTGGTTATCGAAAACGCTAAATACTCTGCAAGAAAAGGTCGCAACGCGCACTGGCCGAGAAGCACAAGCCACATTTCAGTCATTTATGTCATCTGCAGGCAGTGAAACCAATTCTCCCAGCGGTCATCAGGTATCTTAGGCAATATATAATCCCTACACAATTACCAGTAGTCCACCACCCCTCCCCCCGTTCAAAAAAAAAAAAAAGAAGCAATTTAATGCATATAAACTTGGAAACAATTTTGTGTACAATGTTGGACACTAAAACTCTTATTTATTATAAATAAATATCACATGTTCCGTTCGTTCAAATACAAAACGCGCTTGCTTCGAATTGCCTTTACGGCTTTACTAAAAAGTGTCATTCGTTATTGCATAAGGCAAGAAAAGCTTTAAAAGATAAGCGATTAATGACTCCATAAAAAATGAACATAAACGATGTCCCTTTCGTTATTTAATTATTATGCTTTTTTTTCTTATGTTTTTCTAATTCCTTATCAAAGTGGAAAGCTCTCTATTTGACAATGTCTCGCTCTACTTTAAGTTTTATTATAATCTTAAATATTTCTTAAATTGATCCCACATCAAATACCATATCATTTATATCAGTTTAAGTTATACAATTACTTTTTTTGTTCTTTCAATAATCGATTGCTATTTATTTTTTTATTTTTGATTATGCTCTACGGATTGATACGCTTTTTTTTCATTAATACAGTTTTACTTTTCTTAATAAATTTACACGTTCGAGTGCGTGGTACGTTATTTTAAATCTTAAAGCTTCTGTGTCTCTGTTTTTCTTTGATTTTTTTCTTTTTAGGAATTTAAGGCTTTTTCAGTAAGCAACTCACCGAAATTGCAAACGAAATTTCAAGCTACCCGTTTACGTAACAGTATCGATAGTTTGCGTAACATCGTTGTACCCTTAGAGGCCAGTGGCAAAATTTTAATAAATGATAAATAAATGTTTACAAAGCACAAGAAAAACCAAAAAAAAAGTGTATTGGGAAATATCCACTTTTCACTTTTAAATGCTTATTAACTAGAAAGCATTGATTACATATATACGCCTCCACAATATACTAAATACAATACATACAATTTGTGTGATTTGCAAAAGAAAAAAAAATTATCTCCATTTAACTATACAAGTAAACATGAATCAACGTTATTAGAAAAAAGAAAATACATACACATGCAACAATACATATTTCGAAAAATAAATTAAGCATTTAAGTATAAGCATAAATAGGTATGGTAGTGAATACACGCAATACTGATCAAAGTCGCATCAATCTTTCTCATTTCAAAGAAACATTCGTATTAAATTCGAATTAACGAAATTCCAACACCTATTAGATCTCTGCAAATCTTTTCATTACTATGATAAGGAGAAGGGGAGAGAGAGAGAGACTATTACGGATGTATAAATTGAATTTTTGAATGCCCACGACTAAGCAAGCGGCAATAATCTTCAAGAAATTTAGATAAATGTATCGTATATATGTCATTGTCTCTGAATAAATGTATATATATTAACAATGTTTGATTGCAACATCGAGGAAAGATCGATTAATATGCGATACGCTAAAGTAAGAGGGTCCGAGTTGTTTTTTTTTTTTACAGAAAACAAGTGCGCATGCAACATAGGGATTAACTTTTCGTCTTATGAAAGTCATCATCTTTTGAAATTTTGAAATGGGATTGACGATAACAACCTTTTTCAATCCTCTGTGATATTTCTTCCTCAACTTTCTTGAACTTGAGAAAAAAAATGCAAAGGATTACAGAAAAGGATTGGAAACAGTACGTAAGCCGTAAATGTGATAAGTGATATTTTTTCATAAAGGAAACGTACGTTTTTTTTGATTAAGTGTCGGTGACCCCGAAGGACGGGAGCATATTCATACTGCCGCAACATTCGCAGAAGGGAGCTTTAGAGACCCCGCAAAAAGTATATATATTTTTGATTAGTATCAAATTCTGAATCGATTTAAGCCTGTTTTCTGTCATTTCTCTGTCCGTCCGCCCATCTAATGTCTTTGGTAAACATTCTCCTGGTCGCAAAAATGAGTATATCGCCTGCAGATATGCACGCAAACATTGGAATTTTGTGCATGAGTTTTGATATTCGAAATGGAAAGAAGAAGAAAATGCCAGTATTATATATTTGCATATAGTGTGCGGCTCTACAGCAAGTATCGATCTGAAATTTGTTTGCATTGATTTATTAAAATCAACTTATCGATAAAGAATTGACAGAAAAATTTCTGAGACGAGTGGTACGTTGTCGTTTCTCCAAATCTAATGTAATGTAAATTTCTTAATTGTTTTTACTCATTACAATATATCAGCAATTAATCCAAAGAAAAAAAAAAAGAAGAGAATGCTTTCGTAAGTTTGGTTTTATCACATGAGAAACTTTAAAACGACTCATAACTGTTTCAACATTGTTCGATCATTGTATCTGTAAGCAAATTTTTTTTCTGTAACAAAGAATCTTATCATTCCGTTATAAAATTTATGACTATAAGTTAAATTAACAATTGTATTCTCTTGCCCATATTATCTCACATGCTAATGTTTTTGTTTTATGTTTAAATTTTTAGATTTACTTTTTCTTTCTCTGCTCGTAGACAACTTCCAAAAAACATATATATGGTGCTTGGGAAATTTAAAATTATTCAAATCGATTTGTCCACACTCAAAACTGATTGTTATTGAAAATCTTTTATATACAATTTCTTTAAATTTTCGTTATCAAATGCGTCACAAAAAAGTATTTGAGAAAAGTTATAAACTTGGATATAATAGGGATCTGATACTTAGTATTCAAAGTTGTCCCGATCGATTCGTTGTGAGTTTCCCGTAATACTGAGATAAATTTCTTCATAAGAATTTTTCTCCATATAGGATACTGCACTTTCAAACATACTTTTCGCACAAATTATGTAGGAATCTTTTTTTTTTTTTAAGTACAGTACTATAGATAGAAATTAAAAGATTTAAGTCAAATCGAATATAATCTTTTTGCTCAGTCTGTTTTTAGAGTCTATTGTATATAGAAAATACGCTATATATTGCTAAGCCATACACAAAACATATAAAGATAATTTTTATCTCAATTTTCTTTTCTCACTTTCCTTAAACTATTAGATCGAGTCATAAGTTACTTTCGATTTTTTTCATCAGGCATTTACTTCGTCTTCACTGAATAACAAAATTATACGAATTTAACAGTTGACAGTAAGGTATTCAACCTTTTTGCTATACCCCTTGTTGATTAGCGTGGATTTTACTCCAATCTTGTCTTTAAAAGGTTGTCGCCAAAGTCGGAAGTACGTCCCGAATTTTAAGATCGTATCTCCAGAACAGAATTTTACAAACCAATTTCTAACTGCCCGGTCAGTTGTCAGTCCTTCAACGTATACGCTGCATATTTTTTCAGCTATCGCCTTAGCGCTATTGCCTTGTTTAAATTGCCGTGTCGAATATGCATTTTTTAATTCTCCATTTCAGAGGTTAAGATGCACCACATAAAACCGTTGACAGATGACTAACCGAATCGTCATCCATATAGTGAAAACAAAAACTCGTTTATTTCGATGACTTATAGTGCGTAAATACGATCAATAGATTCTACCTGGCTGCAGCGGAAGTTATTTATGACTCGACCTAATAGTTTCAAAGTTAGCCAAATTAATTCACAACCTGGTATACAATTTAAAAAATAAAATTTCAAAGCAAAAATCTACCCCTCATATTATTGGTGCGTTGGATTTTTCAGGTGTTGATGAAATTCTCACACTTGATATATTCATTCTCTAAAAATGGACGTAGGTGCAATTTATTTCTAAATGCTATCTAAACGTTTTATGTGTCAGCCAAAACCTGACATCCATATACCCATACATATGCAAAAATAACAGGAATATAATTTTTGTATTTGCTCTTTTTATGCTTATGTTAGGTTAGGTTAGGTAAAGCGGTTTATTTAAGTGTGAATAGCTCCTGCCGCTTAGGCTTATCTAGTTCTCGTATATATATTTTTGATAAAAAATATTTTCTTCCGAAATATGTAAAGAAAAAAAAACAAAGATTTCAATTTAGTGAGTAGTATTTAATTTTTTTGATTTAAAATTTACTTTCATTTAATTTATTTGCTTGACATTCTCTCTTCTCTTTGCTTAATTGCGAGGTTTACAAGCATTTAGAACATTATCTCATTGCCTTTGCTATATTTAATATTGATATAAAAATTTTTTGCACTTTTAAATACTCGTGAAATGTAAGAAAATAAAGATGAAAATTAATATGAAATATGTTCACACCTAATATATGAAATGCAAAATAAAGTTAAATGTATTAAAAAAACAAAAACAAAAAAAAAAAAAGAAGATATCTATACTTGCTTTCTGTCCGTCGCATTTAAAATAAATAAAATAGAAAAAGAATTAATTAGAGTAGCGATCGGGGATCGGCGACTGGCGATCTTTTGGACATCGTTGGCGTTAACCTCTTATAATTTGAAATAAATTAATTTACAAAAATTATCTTCAAAATAAAAATGTATAATGTAACGAGAGAATTGTCATTATACCCTACGCCGCTTGTGGTACAGAGTACATATTGAGTTAGTGCGGACGCATGTAACATTCAGAAGTGCTTAAGATAGACCCACCTTTTATTATGTCGATCGATTCAGAATCGTAATCTGAATTGATTTAAGCCCGTCTGTCCGTCCGAGGGTTGGTGCTCTTTTTTAACCACTCCTAATACTCGGAAAAGTCGTTACATGGAAAATAATTGTAATTTTCAAAATTTGTCTGCAAAAGTATCTAAGCAGTAGTATTTCGTCATTCTAAATTTGTATGAACACTTTGGATTGGCTAGGGCAACTTTTGAAGCCCCTCTCATATAATGAAGACTGCAGTTCATGCAACAAAAATCTACAGTTTTCAATGCTTCTATGCCTCATTCTGAATCCTGGCCTGTGTAAGGATTAACCTTGTACTACATTAGGTTGCGTTTTGGGCCCACTTCCCCATAAATACGCACTTGAAAAACATGCCTTCATATAGAAACAAGATATAATTTTTGTGACAATCTGGTTTACGGCATTTAAAAGTTGACCTTGCTCGACTATAGTGTTCTTACATGTTTTTTAACTAACGTTTAGTATTAACAGTTATTGATGGCTAAATCGAAAATACGTCGGATGGTCAAGTGTCGATCATTTTTCTCTTGTTCTCTTCAATATGCAATATCTGGCGAGAACAGCTACATTGACGTCATCGCTGCTATAACTAGTAGTAATTTTTATAATATATTTATTGCTTTGATAAATGCAGACCGGACTTTTCCTTTTGCCCAGTGGCTAGGAGCAATTTCTCTCAATTTTGCAGAGAATATTGTGCTAGTTACTTGCTTAAGATCAAAGCTTCTCCCATCGGTAAACCTAAGCATTTTTATAAATTGGTCAATTCTAAGAGAAAAGTCATGGCATTATCTTCGGTTATGTGGTTTGATGGTTTTGAAATCATCGCATGGAGCTATGATTTCAATCTTGTTTGCTAATTTCTTTCAATGTAATTTCATCTCCCCTCCGAGACATATCCGTACCAGCATATCCATCCCAAGAACAATTCTCTTCTGATGATGAAGTCTTACAAGAACTACGGTTGTTAAATATATATTTGTGTGCTCTGCACGGACGGACTTCACTCGTGTGTTCCCATAAACTGCGCAGATGAACTCCATCGTATTATTGCATTCCCTTTCAATCGTTCTCTAGTATTAGGTAGGTTACCGGCTTGTTGAAAAACTAGTTTTATTCTTCCGCTTTATAAAAGTGGTAATGAGGCGTCATGTTGAAAACTAGAAATTGCCAAACTTTGTGTTTTGCCTAAACTTTTTGAATACATTATTGCATCTCGGATTAACTTTACCATTAAATCGGTTATCGCTCCGCGTTAGCATGCATTTTAAAAGTGTAAGTAGAGCAGCACTAACCTTCCTGACTTTGCTTGCCATGCATTTGAGGTCTTTTCCAAAGACGCACAAATGAATGTTATGTACACTGACTATTATTGTGGAAATCGCGTCGCTTAGGTTTCCCTTCATATTTTGTTAATGGTATATCGTTTTGGGTGCTGTACAACTCTTATCAAGTGTCTCGCAAGGAAGTCACTTGGGACCGAGTCTGTTTATTCTATACATGAATGATGTTCCCTTAGTTATTGAATCTGCCTATACCCTGTCGAACTCTTCTTGCCTGTTCATTCGGAAATTCAACCATGCCTCCTCCAAGTTGACAGAAAAAATTTGGTAACGTGGTGTTCCTTCAATTTAATGTGGTCATACCAAAAGAAATGTAAGAAGCTGCCATTTTCGAGGCGGAACTTGTTCGCAACGGAATATTTTATCGACTCACTTAGGCTGAAGAGCGTGGATTCATTTCGACACCTTGGTATCTTGTTTGATCGTAAACTTCGATTCAATTTGCATGTGGAACATTCTGTGAATAAAGCTAGATTAGTGCTAGGCTTCATCAAACGCTTGTCGAGGGAATTTGCGACTCATATATGTGGCTAGAAGACTGTATTGACAGCTTAGTACAACTTGCATGGAATACGCTGCGGTCGTACGGTCGCCGGCGTGTCCTTGCCATATCAATTCCATAGAATCTTTGCAGGAGCAGTTTCTGCTTTTTGCTCGAAGAAATTCCCAATCCCCTTGTGAATTAGGCAATACTTCCATGATAAAGTTAATTAATGGCGCCATTGACTCACCGTTTTAGTTAAGTGCGATTAATTTTAACGTTTGTGTCCGTCCGACAATGAACTTTCTTTTTATTAAACTTAGCCAATACGGGTTAAATTATGAGCTTTGTAATCCAATTAGGCTTCTTTGCAGCAATCTAAATAAGATTTATAACCTAATTTCCTTATCGGGTCGATCCTGTTGCGTCAATTAAGACTTCTCTTCTTAATACCTGTGCTCTCTCGACGTCTTACCTAAACTAATAGTTAAATCCTACTTTTCGGAATCCTAATAGGGAGTTTAATGAGTAATTTATAGACACGTTGTTTATCCTCTTGTATGGTTGTACTAAATGTCAGCCGTTTTAAGACTTTTTCTACTTGAATTGTAATTAGGTTAAATCTTCAAATGTATGAATTGGGCAATTCGGCTGAAACTTCGCCATTCGTATCTGAACGTCTATATTTGTGAAATTAAATTAAATAAATAATAAAAAAAAAAGTCGTTTTGGGGTTAGCCATTTTGTTACCGTTGCATAAACGCTTAATTGTATTTCATATGAATGTCCCTGTCAATGCAATGTTTATATATATGTATACATATTACCTAAATAGGTTTAACATTTAATACCGATGCGTTCTTTTAAAGGACACTTTCTTATTTAAACTTACGTTGAGGTTGTATGTATTGTGGCCATTTTTTCACTTGAAAAAGTCATTTATTGTGGAAAATTGGTGTAATATATATAATAATCATAATAGTTTCCATCATTACATTTTACAACATTTTTGGCAACATTGCGATATCATGTCGAAAGAACTTATATTTTTTTGGCAGCGATCCACTTGCCGACCCGACATTTCGAACTTCATCAACTTTGCAGACTCGCGTGCCAGCCAAGCCATGCTACATCTACCTGAACAAGTGGTAATCACGAGACGCAAATGCCTGGTGAGTTAACCTGGGTGTGACAGAACCTCCCATTCCAGCTGCAACAGTGTATCTCCGGGCAACTCTTGCAATAAGTATTCAGCATTTTCATGGAATATGCGAGATAACCATTTTTCCTCCCTTTCGACTTTTCCCATCGCATGTTAACGTCTAGAAATAGTTGAATCATCAACTGCTAGGCTGTCCGAATGTTCTTTGAGAGTTTGAGATGGATTTTTGTCCAATAAGTCATGCAATTCATTATTTTCGAGTTTTTGTTATCCTCCAAGCAGTTGTTTTGTGAATGACATCAACATCATTACTCTTAAATCGTTGTAACCAATATTATCAATTGGCATACATGATGGAGTAGTATTATCATAAGCTTCTGAACGTTCAACAGCAAATTTCTTCAAATTAAACAACAAAAGTTATGACGGTTGAAAATGTAAATATTTAGCGGTCCATGATTAGCGCCGGTGTACGCTGAATAAGTCAATAATATTAAACGGAAAACTGTTGTTTTATGTAGAGGAAGATCAAAATCGTCGAATTCATCCGTTCTGTACCTTGGTATTTCCCATTTCCTTATCATTTTTACCTGTAGAAGTCGCTGGCCAAAATACATGCAACCTCCGAATACAATGATTTATTTTTTTTTTTGGACCAAATTAGTTTTATTTTTAGAATTTCTAACTCTTTTTCAAATAAATTGAATTGAATGTTACGAATTAGATTTCTGGAGAGAAGTGTTCTTATATTTTAAATCATAAATATTTTTGCTTCACTTAAATGAAATATTTCACTAGTAAGCCTTTGATTTGATGTTACCAAGTCCACCGATGAGCTGCGTTTCATAACTTTTCTCGAACGATTTTGATTTAAATTACTAAATGATTTGCTACGAGCGTGACGTCTTAATGTTTGAGTTGATTGTTTCAGTTTGCTTTGGACTCGCAATTGTTTATTTACGTTACCGAAGCAGGATATTTTACTGCCATCATCACTGTCCAGCTCAGACATCAACATACGCTTGCGGCGCCGTTCTAATGTGTTTTGCCGATGAATATTGCCTGAATCTGAATTAGTAGGCGATGTTGATGTCGTAGCTTGGTATTGCTTCTTGACGGAGAAACTTAAAGCGGACGTATCGCGGGACAGTTCTGAGCCAAAGTAACTAGTATTATTGCTTGATATAAAACTGCGCTCGTACGGTAAAATCGAACCATAATTTTGCGTATCGTTACTCAACCAATCGTTACAATATATTTGAAAAGGTTCGGGCGAAGAAAAGGTGTGACGCAAACGTGGCATTTTATAGCTATGTGAGCCATTGCTAACCACAATCCAAGAACGCTTCAAATAGGTTTGTTCAGTGCAATTACTAGAACTTTTCGGACGTGACGAAGTACCTGCATACATATAAATAAAAATTGATTAAGTTAATCGGCAATATATACAAAGCAAGCAAAATTTTGAAAACCATTATTCCATTTTGCTTACAACATTTAGCACCCAACACCTATGTAAAAAGTCAATCGACAGATTTAGATGACCCGTTTTCGTTAGAATGCCATTACAACAGCTACAAGAGGCGCGCGTCTAAAGTAGCGTTGATTTTTTCCAATTCGAATTTTTTTCGATCGCACATGCGAAAAATCGAATAACAGACAGACAGACACCATCTGCTATACTACGAAACACATACGTATTTATCTCGCTTCCTTTTGGTGGTGGTGGTGGGTGCAAAACAATTAATGTCGAATTTTACTTCACCTGCACTATCATTTGTGTTGTTGGCCAAGGTTAAAGATATATTTAGGGAATCATCACAAAAGTCACGAGAGTTTTCTTCCAATTGTGTGTTGGTGGCACACCTTGTTTATTAGAAAATGTTTTGTAAAAATATAACGGGTGTTTTTTAGTTAGGTTAGGTACGTTCGTTTTCCAAATGTAAACTTACGAGTTATTATTGTTATTGTTGTTAATTTTATTTGTGATCATAGGCGACGTCGAAGCGCATTTCGTCTTAAGTTCCCTTTTGTAGTGCTTGCACCTGTTGCAGCCATCGTTGCTTGTCGACGTCGACACTTCTGACGCCTGAGACGTGCCTGTAGCACCTGTAAACGCGCATCTTTATTGCGGTTAAAATGGAAAGCGTAAATAGAAAAATGTATGCACATGTTGATGAATACGGAAAAGGAGAATAGCAGGAGATTTTGATTATGGTAGGGTGATGTATGCTAATTAATTTTAATTTACCACAATTTTCAGCATTCGTCTCGAGACGCTGCGTTATTTCTTGCGATACGCTTTGGTTACTGTTACCCGCAATCGCATTTTCAGTCGGTTTTTCATGCGATAGGGCCTCAACGGGTGCAGTTGTTGTAGCGGCTGCTGCCGCAGCCGAAGTTGTTGGCCTTTCCTCAGCACAGTGACAGTGTATAGGAACTGATGACTGAACAGTAGCATTGCTGGGTGCGCGACTACAACTCCGTTCGCGATCGCAATGTTCACGTTCTCTTCGACGACGATGACGATGATGTCGACGTGGACGATCCATATGTTGACGCATTTCCTGTTCCATGCCAATCTTGATAACCTCTTCGTAATCGGGCGGCGCCTCGTAGCTAGGTGGCTCATCCGGTGTGATTTCCTCTTGACGATCTAACACAACGGAAAAGCAACTATGTTAACAACTTATTATAATAACATCACCTCGTACCCAGTAATTCGCTAATAGTTTGCAAATGGTTTTGTAATTCTCTTTGATGTCGTGCGCGTACGCCCATTCTGTACAATATCACCATCCAACCCGATAGTACGGCAAATATGCCCAAAGTCGAAACAATGAATATACCGGTAGCTGTTTTCAGATCAGGATATTGCTCGATTTTAGGAAAATAATAGTTTGGTTTGTGGGAATACCAGCGGCGATCGTTTTGCAGATGAGCCCAATCCTCTTCGCATGAGTCTGGCTCGTCGCTACCATCGCCGCAATGATCAAAACCGTCACAGTGTAAGCGAATGGAAATGCAATGATTGTTGCCACACAAAAATTCGGAGCCAATGTAACAATCTAAAGAAAAACAATTCCATGGAATTTTCATCTGTTTAAATAAATAACGAAGGAAAAAATAATTAATTATTCTTACTCAAATAATTGAAGACACTATAGACGATGGCCAATTTAGAAGACATGCCGAACACGCCACGTAAGCGTATATAATAACCCGTTAATATAGGTACTACGTGACTTTCCTTGCTCATACCGTTATTAGGCCAAACAACATTCTCAATTTCCAATGCATCCGAGGTGGTTCCTTGACGTATAGTTAAATCAGAACGCGAAGCCATACCGTGAAACTCTTGTACCCTGAGAGATATGTGCGTCTTCATCATCATATAGTTGTTCCCCGGTTTAATAATCCAAATGCAGTCAAAGAAACGTACATCGGTCGAGTTTTCAATCATGTTCATCATAGTAATGGCGCCACCCGGTCCCGAGACCATCCCACCGCAATCTTTATAAAAGAAGACACATTTTTTTTGTGAACTTTTACTATGGATTGTATTCAATTTTTACCCGTATAGGGCAGCAAACGATCTTCTTTCAGTTGCTTGGCCGATATGAAAGTTACTTCGGCTCGAAAGCCAGCACCAGTATTGCCATTACCACGAAATTGCAATAATAAAGATTTGCCGCTACTTATAATGATGGGAGGGCGGAAGTGTTCGCCAGTGTATGAGTCTAACATTTGACCGTTCGAGTCGAATATCTCCAACGTCGATGTCAAACCCAACTGAAAGTCGGTAAAATCCAAACGCACGTGACAATTGTCCGCCTCACAGGTCAATATATGTTCAATGCCATAATCCCGTGGATATGTCATTGGGAAGTAAGGGGTTGATATTACTTGAGTTTGCATACTTTTCTGGTTTGAGTAATTCGAGATAATTGTTTGACGCGGAGAGCCGCTAATAATTTTCACATTACCTATGAAAATGAAAATTCAAAAAGAAATCAAAAATTCGTTTGATAACTAATAATGGCACGTGAGGGGACCTACGCAACATGTATCGATGTTTTACACACAGAAACATTCCATATTAGTAAAAAGTGAGTTTAGTATACTAAAAGGATGGTCCGTGAAGGCGAGAGAAATTTTCGAATTTCATGCAAGTGCACTCTGTCCGCTTACCGTGATATAAACAAAATGTAACTATCGACGGTTAGCTCGCTAATGTTTCAATTTTAGATGCGATCACTATTCGTATCTATGTCGTAGGATCTCCACACGTGTACCCATTGTTAGTTAAACAGATTTCGGATTAGTAAGAGCAATGTTTCATAATTCTCTATATTTCAATTATTTCCGGGATATATGTTACTAGATTCTAACATAAGACCACATTGTAGCACAACGAAGCCTTTTTTATCTATAGATTTTCGGTGACTATTTTCGATCGATATTTATTCTGGGCTGCAAGTTATCGGTGAAAACATTATATTTGAAAATTTTCAAGGTCGTGATATGCTACACTAAGTCATTTTCAACTTTGTCCGTAAAGGCCATCAATATTGATCTTGGCCCGTGTGTGAATTGGCGGAAAACTGAACCTTATTGACGTTCAGAGTGATATATCGGCACTGTTGCAAATGCAACAACAATCTTATCTTCAGATTTAGTTGCAATGAAGAGATATTGACTGCATAAAAAGGGAGATTTTAGATGGGTATAGCTTTGCTTTACGTACGTCTGTCTTGGATTAATTTTGTAACAGGGTTGACTTGACAGGGTTGAGCTTTAAGAATGCAGATCTCTGTTTTTAAACAAGTTTCGTTAGAGAAACTTGATCGAAAATGAAAACTTTTGTTACACTTTCAACTCCAACTGTATTCAGTTTACTGATATGTGAACGCGTCGACTGCAAGGGAGAAGAAGCTAAGCAATTAAATATATCGTAATGACAAAATGCAGACTTAAGTGAAACGTTTTTTTAACGATATACTTTATCAGTAAATATTGAGAATAGTGATTGGAAAATTTGAATATTTTCAACTTTTTTTTCTTTTCGAACTTCGAACACTGAAGAGTGGAAATATATAAGAATTCTCTTTTTAAGCGTATAAATTTTAAATAAACCAAGTAAAGATTGTTTCGATCAGACTTAGCTATGTCCATCTATACGTTTGTGATTTGTTGTTCGTGCGCGATTATGATCGCAATAATGTTCTTTGTTAGTGGCGTCGTGTGAAATTACGAAGAACAAGCAAATGAATGATCAGCCCACCATAGTCCAACAAAAAAATAGTAAATAACGATCTAAAGTTATCTAAAATTTTTGAAATTTTGATAATATCATGAGTATAGTGCTAACTGTTTACTTATCTTTAAAATCCGAAATCTGTTTCAAAATCCGAAAATGTTGCGTTTAAAAAGGAAAGAATCTCATCTTACGTTCGGAAAAGTATTGCAACGAAAACACATGGCTATTGGTGGCACGATAGAAAAATTTCAGCAACAGAGTTCTGGTTTTGCTGCGGAAAACTTTGCCATCACCACAAAACTCCTGCCCAGATATTGTCGTATCATATGGTGGCTCCGAGAATTGTATATGTTCACAGGGGCACATCGATGATTTGCCTACCCCCGAGTTGGCAATGCGTTCACATGTTTTTGAAAAGTTGGCATGAGTGAATGTTATGCGTATAACGCATTCAGCGCATGTAACTAATTCGAGATTGCATTGGTACCAGATGTCGGTGCTGGTGCGATTTTTCAAAGCATTGTTCGAGGAAGATGGTGAAAACAGAGTACTCTGAAATTTCTTTTATTTACATAATTGTACACAAACACACACACACATATATATATATATATATATATATATATAT